>JAJMYO010000094.1:0-116742 GCA_023087385.1 Diplodia sapinea
CCCCCCCCCCCCCCCCCCCCCCCCCCCCCCCCCCCCCCCCCCCCCCCCCCCCCCCCACGCCGTGGTGAATGTATGCATGTACCGGCATCTGTACATGCCATCTTCTTCTTCGTCTCGCTTTTCACGTCCTCGGCCGACGAGGAAGAAAAGTGGAAAGAAAAAAAATGTTGAAGAGGGAGAAAATGGCGACTGGCATCCTCTGTGTTTTCGTGTGTATCGTATGCTCGCCCCTCCCATGCTGTAGCTTCCTGCGAGAAAAAAAAGCGCTATACATACATCGGTGGGCACACGCATAAACAGTGTACACGTGTGTTGCCTTGAGGCGACCATCAAGTTGTTGGTCCAACTGATTAATCGACAGAATCACTACGCATTGCTGCTGTGTTTCGTTAGACAGCATGGAAAGCGGGTGGGAGAGAAACAGTGTGCAAAATCAACCCTCAAGCATGGTTATTGACGACAAACGCGCGCCTACCCCTCCCCCTCTCTCTTACCAGGCAACCGACCGACCGACAACAGTCCCTTCGTCAATACCAAACAAATCACACCGATGCCCGATGCCCGATGCCCGATCCCGACCCCGATACCCGGCCCCTATACGCAAGGTTGGCCACATACATACTTGCAACCCACAGCTACCTTGGTCATTGCCACCTGTCGAAAGGAAGTGACTATGCTCCCAGGGGTGGGGTGTGTGTGTGTGTGTGTGTGTGTGATGTCCATGCCCGCGAGAAAGGGAGAGGAAGGGAGGGAGCAGCATGCCCGCAATACCCATCCCATGGATCACTCCTGTATCAGCTCGCCCAGCCAGCCAGCCAGCCGGGCCCCCCCTCCCACCACCCACCATCGGAAAAACACACACACCATTCTGCACATGCACATGTACGTATGTACACAGCAGCAAGCATGGAAGCAGCAAGCAGCAAGCCGGCCAACTTTTCTGCACGCATCTGCATAACGGGTGAAGGCAGGAAGGAAGAAAGGAGGGAAGGAAGGTTACGTGCATGCAGCATACCGTTTCGAAGATCAAGTAAGAAAAAAGAAACCAAAAGAAAAAGGAAAAATTGGAGGCGCTCCTCAGGCGTGCGGGTGGCGTTTTTCTTTTTCTCGTAACGGGTCTCGGGGAGATCGGCCTTCCTTCCCGCTGATTCCGCCCGTGTCAAAGCCTCATTAGTTAGGCATGTATGTGTGTCTGTAGCACGGCAGCATGCAGAGAGTAGAAATATCTCACGCTTACTACCCGTGCCAATTAAGGAAGAAGCGGGAAGAAAGGGGGAGAAGCATGGTCCATTTCGAGCAGATCCTTGCGTCGGAAGAGGGAAATAAGCAAAAAGAAGAAATTGTTGAAGGCCTCGAGGGACGAATGGTAAAGATGATGATGACGATGACGACTACATCGTAGTACCGCGTGAAGCACTGCCTTGTCTCGTAGCACGGGCGTTTGCAACAAGTCCGCATGTAGCATGTAGCTGAGCCGTTGAGGAGGGATGAGGCGGCCAACGTGCCTGCCTTGCGGTTTTGCTTTTTCCAATTACTCCGAGACGAGCCAAGCTGAAAAGTTGCTTTTCCGGCCCCCTCGGGCGGCGGTTCGCGAACCGGCTGGGCGTGCAGCTAGACGGACCACCAGTAAGCTTCCCCAGCGCGACTGCGCAGAAACACGGCGGCGGTCAGCCAGTCAGCAGCTCTCTCGTTACCGTTCCGCAGCTGAGGGAAACTTTCTACTCGTCAGACGCTGTGATATGGCGGGATGGTGATTGCGAGAGGTAGGGATGAGACGGCGGCTCGCTGCATCGTCACGAAGGGAAGAAAACGGTCGAGCCCAGAACGTTCACACGGTATGGAATGCTGCAGTTTTGCTGACGTTGTTCTGATGGGCTGCTCTCGTGACGCGACGAAGTGACTCCTGGATGTAAGCCCTCCTTTTTCGCAACATCGATGCATCTGTGAGTCATTCTCGCTTCCCCAGTTGCTATGGGTGTGGAACAGTGGTCAGAAAGGAGAGAAGCATGCAGACACCGCGCTCTCCGGTAATGATGTTCATGTTTTGGGATGACACAGACGGCATGTGAGCTATCAGCTGAGGATCTGGCGCTGGCCAGATGCAGATATGACGAGGGTCGCGGTTTCCGTGTGGTAGGTGGACGGGTAGGTGCTTTTTTTTTTTTTTATTGATTGGAATCTAGAACGGGGGCCCTGGTCCACTACTGTCGTTGTCAAAGAAGGACCCCACGAGAACAGTCGTCCACGGTTGAACCCTGCCGAGTTCATGTGCGGTGGCTTGCGGATCTGCTCTGCCTTTGTTCCGACTGGTCCGCCTTGCCAAACAAGGTAATTCCCGTCACACGCCGCGCGCCCCTGACAGGAGAAATCCACATGACGCTGTGGCACTAGGCCCGGGCAACCGCAATATTCACAATGCGGGTACCCGCGTCAAGGCATCGATCAGGGCACACCCTGAACTGCATGTCGTAGTACCCCAGCTGGGAACCGGCAGCACGGGAGCTTGGCGAGGGAACTGCATGACGCATGTCTAAAGGCGTCGTTCTGGATTTTCTGGGTGCCAGGGTAGGACGGCGGCTGGCTGAAAAAAAGGTGCCGTCCCTCCGGGGGCGTGCAGATTTCGTACAGTGCCGCGTGGCCGGCGCTGCGGTGTACGACCGATAGACTTTGGGACCTTGAAGAATCTTCGTCCGCGGACAACGACTGCCTGGCGCTGAGTCCTGCACTGTGGAGATGGTGGTGAGGGTTGTCCATATGCATTGCTTGCTCTCGACACGTGGATGGGCTAAGGACCCTTGACAACATCCTCATGCGGACAAGGGTATGTGTGCGTGCTGGCATGGAGTCGAAAGAAAGTTGAATCGGTTGTGACAAGTCCTCTGACAAAGCGCGGTGCTGCATGCGGACATCGGATGCCATGCTGTGCAACGATGAAGTCGCACAAGCTGACCTTGGCATGCATGACGAATCTCTCGGCAGTGCTCGATGTCAACCATGGTTCAGGACTTCCAGTACCCCGGCTGAGACCGTTCCAAATGCCAGGTCCTGGACGGGCACCGTAGACCTCAGGGGCCTGGCTTAAAATGCCAGAAAAGCTGCAGGAACACGATGGAAATCGTGGGTGAAGGAAAAGGGTGGTGAAACGACCCCGGCACAGTACAAGGGTATTGAAGTAGTACTAGGGCTGAAGGAGCTGCAAGGCCACGCGAGTTCAGTAATCAGAAGATGTTGACGTGACACAGGGCGCGGCCCGGATACCTGCCTGTGCCAATAGAAAAGGGCGGGAGCCCGGTCTTTTCTTTTGTGAAGAAACGCACATCAAGCACGTACCTGCATCCTTCAGCTCGTGTAGATGTTGGTCGACAAGGATACGGCGCTCCGAGAAGGACGGTTCGAAGCTGAAACAGACGACGGTTCCGACCAATAACCAAGCAGCTGTAGTGTACCGGGATCATGCATCAAGACATCGCTGACAAAGTCTTGTGGAACGTCCAGAAGAAGTCATGATGGCACTTGAGGGATGATGCAACCATGAGCATCAGACTCGTATTTCCGCATATAGAGAGCTCGGCCGTTACACAATCAGGTGGGTCAAGGTGTCGGCGACGGTATTAAGGGGTGGAATCCTGGCGCTTGAGGAATCAAGACTTCGACATGGGCGACCAAGCGAGGCGATATGGAGTGGAGCAAGAGCATCAGGGAATAGCGGGTGTGACTCGGAACGAGGCCTTGGTGGAGGATAGAAGAGGGCTGCAAAAGGCGGATTGCAGGAAGCATGCCGTCTGCTGACCTGAATAGACAATGCGCGACAGGCGAATGGCGAGTAGGCGTGCCGCAGAACCTTGGCAACGGGCTGACGAGCGAATCAGGACTCGGGAGCAGGGCAGGGTTGACGGCCAACATCGGCGAGCTGCAGCAAGCATGATACACGCAATCTAGGTGAAAGAGCTGAGGTCGGGAGAAGGCATGGGATTGCAGCTGCAGAAGATCAGCGGACGAGTCGTCGCAGATGTTTTCCGGCATCATGGAGCTCGGACGGCGGCACGATGACGAGACAAGAGTTGGTGCAATACGTTCCTCAGTGGTACAATGGCAGTGCGAGTGAGCTGACTGCTGCAGATTGCGAGGGAGTCGTCATGGAAGAGAGCGGAAAGCGGCTGGGTGCGTCCCGTGCGCCATGCGGCAGCATGGTTGTATCCAAACCGGGGGTCTTGCATGCGATGCAACGTGAAGACAATCAGTCCAAAGCACGCAGGCCGTCCAGCAGGGCTTTGTGGGACCCTTCGAGCGACTGCTTGGATGGCTCCGTGGGTGGCGGCTGGAGCTGGGCAGCTTGCTCCCCTTCCTCCTCTTTCTCGCGGCGGAGGGTTTCCTGGGCCTCTTCGAGGCTGCCAATGTCACGGACATTCTCAAAGCCGAGGGATTTCAGAGCGTCCAGAGCGATGGCTGAGCGGCGGCCGGAGCGACAGTACAAGGTGATGTCGTCCTGCTTGGAGAGGCCGGGGCGGTCGGCCAGCTGGTCAATGTCCTGGTACTCGATGTTGATGGCGCCGTCGAGAAAGCCGGTGGCAAACTCGGCGGGAGTGCGGACGTCGACGAGCAGCGAGGAGGGCATGGTGGCGGCAGAAAGCAGCAGTGGCATGAGAAAGCGATGGGGTGTCGTTGGAGTTGAGTCGTTCCGGCGCTATGCCGGTCGGAATCTACTCCGGAAGTCGCTCCTGATCCGCTCCTCCCCAAACCGCCGTCTTCTTATCCGCAGTATAGACTTATTCAGCTTCACCTTGCGCGGACCCTCCGTACCTATGCCAGCTCAATACCGCCGGAAAAGCTCTAGTTTAACTCCCTTTTCCTGGCACAAGCCATCTCTCTTCCTTGTTCCACAGTCGGCTAATCAATTATTCGGCGCTGCACTTTTCAATGTGTCGTCTCTCATCTCGGGTAAAGGCAAGACAGCCGAAGTGCCGCATCCGCTTCCGCGCTCAACCTCACGATGCTCGGCCGGATAATGTCTACGGGAACACCCGGTTCCACCCGCCCCAGGAAGCACGGAGCCACCCTGCTAGCCTCAGATCGCTCGCCAAATTACGCAATTGCAGCAAAACACAATTCCCCAACACCAGGCAGCATCAAAGTCATTGAATAATTATTTCATTTAATTCAGTATCCAGTTCAAAAAAAAAAAAAAAAAAGGAGCAATTGCTCCACACGAGCTGGGGGGGGATATCCAAAGACTGAGAAAACCAGGACTCCGTGCCCGAGGATGAAAACGCCGTTTCCCCAATGCCACAAGGGCCGCGCCCCCCAATGATAGAACGCCGAATTGCAAATGCCTTGCCATATCCCCCAACCATGGCTTTCCATTTTCCCACCCAACCATCAGCCATGGAAAAACTCCTCCGGGGATGATGACGTATCATCGCGATATCATCCCGAAACTTCAACCGGAACGGGTAAAAATGTGCGTTTGTGTTGTCGAAGGGTAGAAAGAGAACGGATATTTGTCGATGCGTTGATTTTTGTTGTGTTTGAGAGTATGTGTGACCTCATTTCCTCGCAGCCTGTAGGAAGAAAAAGAAAGAACACTAATCGTAAGTCAAGAGGTCGTAAAATTAGACAAAGAGGGCGTAGAGAAGAAAAATCAAGCATCGACAAAAGAGAGAAGGGAATGGGTTCCATCCGGTTTTGCAAAGTTCCGTGGAGTTCGCGCAGCTTGTCCAGGTTTTGTTTCGGTGGTGGTGGTGGTGATGAAGTGGGAATTTGGTTCGAGGCAGAGGTAGGGGATCACTGCACCTCATAGAGTTCCATGGCGCGCTGCACGTCCTCGAGCGAGTCGCGGTTGCCGTACGCCGACATCAGGGCGTCGTTCTGCTCGCGCTGGCGCAGGGCGCGCGCCTCAGTGGCCGAGAGGCCGGGCGTGTACGACGTCGACGCGAAGCGCTTGTCGAGATACGAGGTTGCTGCCGCGCCTGCAATCACCGGGCCTTGACATCAGCCACTTGTTAATCCTGGAAAGGAAGCATGGTGGGCAAACACGTCGAGCGGCGAGGAATGACTTACCGACGAACAGGAGGCCCGTTACGGGCAGGAACCAGCGGCCCAGACGAGCGGGTGCCGACGAAGTCATCTTGGGCATGTGGTGGTGCGGCTGGTGGAAGGAGATGGCCGGGTGGACGCGGGCGGAGGTGGTGAAGGGACGCGGAGCGTTGGGAGCCATTTGGTGGGAAAACGGGGACTGAGTGTCCTTTTGAAGATTGCGTAGGTAGGTAGATGGCCGCGTTGGAATGTGGCTGTGGCGGTGCTGCGCTTTCGCGGGGTTGCCTTGGGTAAAGGGTAGTTGTGCTTCCGCTTGGGCGACCTCGGTATCCTTCGGCTGGTGTGTATGGCAGTTCAGGAATCCGTTGGGCGGATGGCGATCTTTTGTAGGTATTGCTTGTTGTGTGTGTATTCGGCGACTTCTTCAAATCTGCTGCAGGGCGCAAAAAGTGCGGAGAAGGTCGCGCTGATATACAGCGGCCTGAGTGGGCGGTTTTCTGTGGAGTGAAATCATGGTCGGGTTACGGTCGTCTGATGCGCTGCCGGCCCTGCAGCTGGCGCCACCTCCGCACGCGACAACGCACCCCTCAGAATTCAGACGCACACACACAACCCGTCGTCTTCAACCTGACCGGACGCGTCGCTGCTCCACCCGCACGAAGATGCACCGGAAACTAGTCCTTCTGGACGAATGACGACACCGTCATTGTTGCAACACCTGGGCTGGGCGGCTCAGGGTGGAGCGACGGCTGCCCCACCCCGCGCTCGACCCGTATGTATCACCAGATCAGCACTCGATCGTGGGGTGACCGCGGGCGGCTCCCGCCACCGGCAGATAATGCCTCCGTACCCCAACCCCTGTCGTCGCGAGACAAGTGATGCACGCCCAATCTGACATGTGCCATCTTTCTGACTACAGAGTACTGGCCCATGGAAAAAGCCCACGGTTCGAGAAAGTCTTGCATTGCTGCCTTCCTGTTCGCTCCACCGGGCCGGTGGGGAGTCGGTCGCACTGTTGCACATGCAGGCCTGCGACGCAGAGACGCTCAGCAGATGTTTCAAGAAAGGGAGGGTCCCCATGGCATCATTCGGACATTTCTCGCTGCAAACAGAACGAAAGACTCCACGGCGGTCTTGCGCGAAAGGGGATCCGTAGACAAGGGAGACCCGCAATTCTGCTGGCGGATCTGCATCAACCAACGTCGGCTCGAGAATATCATCGAGATCCCGCACCGGCCTGTCTTTTTTGCTCCGAGCCATTATTCTTGTTGTTCCTTCCCGTCCTTCATCAAAAAAGCTTGTAGGCTTCTCGACAAGCGCATGGACTGTGTCCGGGCCGTCCCGACGGACTTTTTGCGCCTCCTCCTGCGTGCGGTTAACGTTATTCCACCACTTGCACGCTTTGGGAGACAGCCTGAACTACTAGTTCCCAAAAAATTGATGCACGTGTTCTTTGCCTGTAGTCTGACCGACCGACCGACCGCCCAGTTGTACCCACGTACCAACCACTCACTCTATGCAGCGGGTGGAAAAAGGAAAGAAACCCTCTATCAAACAATATTCCTACAAGAAAAAAAGAAAAAAACCCCCCAAACAATGCCGGCTCTCCCCTCCCCTCCCTACCCAAGGCCATGCGCATGCTCATCATCATCGTCCTCGTCGTCAATACCATCCGCGGCCAGCAACCCCCTCTCCTCCCTCGCAGAACTCCGCCCGACGATGTTTCCCGACTCCCTGATCTCGCCGCCCTCGCCGTTCAGCACGAACCACACGTCCTTCTTGGTCAGCAGGCCGCGCAGGCAGCCCTTCTCGACGAAGACAACGTAGCGCAGGCCCAGCTTCGAGAACATGTTGACCGTCAGCTGCAGGCCGGCCTGGGCGTTGAGCGTGATGGGCGTCTGGTCCATCCACGGGCGCAGGTCGAGGCTGGCCGTGGGGTCTGATAGGGGTTGTTGCGCGAAGAAGGCCTCGGCGTCGACCGAGAGGTTGCGCGGCGTCGACGTCGCCACCGACAGCGCGTACGCGAGCTCCGTGCGCGATATGTACCCGAGCAGCAGCGCGTCGCGCGCGTTGTCGATGATGGGGAAGCCGCGGAACGAGTGCTGCGACAGCAGGCTGCGCAGGCTCTGGATCGTGTGCCCCGTCGCCGTGATGACGACGAGGTCCTCGATGCGCGTCATCACCTGCGCCGCCGGCACGTCGGGAACCGATGACCCGTCGTCGTCGCGGTTGTCCAGGAACGGGTACCCGTTGAAGTGGATCCAGGCTTCGTAGATTCCGCGCGGCGAGATGGCGTCGCCGACCCATTTGCTGATCATGACGGCAATCATGATGGGCAGCACGTATGTGAGTGCTCCCGTTAGCTCAAACATGATGACCACGATCGAGACGGTCATGCGCGTCGCTCCGCCAATGGCTGAAGCGGCACCGATGATGGCGTACGTGCCTGGAGTTATACACGGTACGTCAGGCTCACACGCAGTGAACGGGAATTTGTTCTTGTGCGACATGTGCATGACTCGGACGATGAGTCCAATGGCGCGGCCATAGAGGGCTCCAATGGCCATTGAGGGAAGAAGGATGCCGGCTGGTAGCATAAGTCCGAAACTGACAGCTGCAAGAATAACTCCGAGAAAAGCTGAGACGAGCAGGAGCGAGATGACCTCGGTGTTGGCTTTTCCTGCCTTGCAGAGACCGAGCTGGTCGTCCATGATGTCTTGGCACTCGGCAAAGAGCACGTACAGCAGTTCTGTAGCCTGCGCGCGCATGAACTTGATGGGAAAGTTGATCAGCGCCGTGAGGAGGCTAACGGCGACTACTTCACGAAGTGGCCCATTGAACAAGGGGCTGTCGCGTCGTCTCTCGGCTATGTTGAGGTTCAGCTTGATCAAAAAGCCGCCGTAAAGGCCGCCAAGGACACCGATGATGGCGTAAGGAACCATCTCAAATCCGTGCCATCCCGAATGGTAAGTGACTTGGTACATGACAAGTTTGTTCGTCCGGAAAGGATCGAACCAGTGGAGAGCCACTGCGCCGGTCATGGCGCAAACAAAACTCTGCCACATTGTCTTGTCGGGAAAGTAGTAGGATAGGGTCTGGCAACCATGAGCATGCAAATCTCGCGAATGTCGAATGTTTGACCTACCTCAAGACTGAAAAGTACACCTCCAACGGGAGCCCCGAAAGCCACCGAAATACCAGCGGCGGCAGCGGCGGAGAGAACCTCTCGTTTACGTGCTACAAAGTCGTCAATAGGTGAAAGTGACGGTAGGAATAAGATGCTAACCTTCGTTGCCGTTGAGATTCGTGAAGAACTTCATGAAAAGATTCGCGAAGCAGCAGGCGACATGGACCAACGGTCCTTCCTTGCCAACCCACAACCCAGAGGCCACGGAAAGACACTGTTTCTTCATCAATCGACTGCAGTTTCATGACATTGTACGGACGTACCAGGCCAAGTGATTTGATGGTCAAAGTCCAGCCGCCCATAAAGTAACGTATGACGAAACCACCCAAAACGGTCTTGATCTCGGGGATGCCACTATGCTTGGCGTAAATGGCGTGGTTTTTGACTAAAATGGTTGCACATGCCGCAAATAGGACCTGGCAATTGTTAGAACATGATGCGCGTCACTGGCGTCGAACGTACAGAGAAGACAACGAAGAACAGGTATTCGACTATGTAGCTGCCGGCCTTGGAGGTGGCGCCAAGAGCACTGCTCCAGGGATGCCAGTCGGCGCACTGCGCCAGTTCTGAGAGATGTCAGCGACGCACCCGGCACAGACTGAATTGGCGTACCATCGTATCCCCAGCAGCAGAAGTTCCTGTGCAGGTAAAACTTGCCATCTCCACCCTCGTTCTGGCAGAAACCCGTCTTCAGATCGCCCAGCCAGTCGCTCACGACGTCGATGCAGGCAGAGACTATTCCGCTGGCCAGGCCCGTCAGAATGAGCACAATCCAGATCTGACTCGCATCTCCAATTTGTTTGAGCTGGCCCAAGACGCCAGAGGCGCCGGCGTATAGTAACCGCAGGCGCTGGCGCTCCTTTGCGTATTCAAAAATCCAGTCGATAGCGGTGAGGTCGTCATAACCCACGCGCCGGCCGGGGCCTTCGACGTACCAGTCCACCCCCGATGAATCCTTCGCATCGTCGTCGGCGTGGGCAGGGAGGTTGGGGTGGTCGAGGACGGAATTGCTGCGGATGCGACGGTGCTCGGCGCGCGACGAGGAGGGGCGCTGGGTGGGCGTGGACTGGTGCGAGGTGAATAGCTTGGGGAGGGCAGAGAGCGAGAGGCCACTGTTGCTCAGGCTCTTGTTGCGGCGCTTGAACGACACGCTGCGGCGGTCAGCAGGCGGCGCGCGGGGGGCAAGGAAGGGCGTGCGTACTGCTCGCGCAAACCAGGGCCCAGCGGGTCGTCGTCGAGCAGGTTCGCTTCGTCATCGCTGGCGGGCGGGTCGTGGGGCGTCGAGTGGCCGGAGGGCGTGCGGCTGCGGCTCTGCGAAGCTTCGGCGTAGGGATGGCTATTGTCGCGAGAGCTGGCGGAGGCGGACATGGGCGGGTTGGACAGCTGCTGGCGCGGAGGCAGCAGCGGGCATGCTCGAGAGCGGTGTCGAGGAGTCTGAGATGCATTGGCCGGGGCGGATTGCCCTGTTGCTGGTGAGCTCAGCCCTGCAGCCGCCAAGCCCGGCGCCGGCTGCGTCTTGTTCTTCACATCTGGCCGCTCCAGGCCCAGCCAACCACGCGTCGGCTGCGCACACAAGGGCTTGTGCGGCTGCCCTTTCGTCTTTTCTCTTCGCCCAACGCGTCGCTCGATGCTGCTGATCGCGGCCCCTTTCATCTGGCGCAGGGACCCCAGTCACAGCCGCCCTTGACGCATCGTCACCATTGACGCGTCGCAGCACCACCGCGCCGTGGGAAACCAGCCACCATTGGAGTAGCATAGGCGCAAATGCATCACGGCCCGAGAGCTTTGATATACACGATTTCCGGCTACCCCAGACCGATCCCCGGCACGTCATCCGCACCTGGCCAGTGCGCCGGAACAGACGCCTTGGCGGCGACCATCCGGACCGCCGGCACGCTGGAAGATCGCCCTTTCCATCTCTGCCAATCCGTGCGCCTCTACTCTACTGCTGGCTGTCCTTTTTGCCTGAATCTACCATCTCCACATGCTCCGCGCCGCCTTCGTCCTCTTGGGCCGACCCCACCACCTTATTGACTTTGCCCACTGTCGCGTCCTTGCCGTCAAACAGCATGGCCACCGCCTCCAAACTCGGGCCCTTGGTCTCGATGAAGAACATGTACACGACGGCAAACTCGACCGCAATCCACGCCACGTAGAACCAGTAGAACTTCCAGTCGAATGCCTCCAGCCCCAGCGGGTTCACGTACGTGTTGAACGCTCCGGCTGCCCCCGTGAGCAACCAAAACAGCGCGATGCCCTTGGCTCGGAGCGTGTATGGCAGCACCTCGACCACGTACACCATCATCGCTCCCGTCCATCCCAGATTGTGCACGCCGCTGTAAAGATAGATGAATGCGACAGACGCATACGATGCCGATTTGGACCCCGACCAGTCCGGGCCTTTCTCAACGAACACTGTCTGTTGTCAGCGCTTCCCATTATTCTTTCGCGCAGGGCTTCTACTCACCTCCAGTGCAGATGGTAATCAGCGTGAAGACTAGCCACATGAGCGCCATACTCGAAAGCAAGAGTGGCCTGCGTCCCACCCGCTCTGGCAGAAATGCGAATGCAACGCTGCACGCAAAGCTGAACATTTGGCTCGTCGCTGTGATCAACGTCTGCTGCAGCTCCGTCTTGATCCCGGATGAGTTAAGCATTGAGTGAAGGTAGTAGCTGACGAGCCCGTTGCCAGACCACTGCTTGCAGATACCGCACCAGATCATGATGAAGCTGCGCCATCGGTTGCCCGGCGTGCGCCAAAGCTCGCTCCACTTGGTTTGCTTCGCTGCAATCTCCATCTCGATCGTCGTGCATATTTCGTTGAATTCGTACTGCACTACGGGATCCTCGCGGTCGCCGTTCGCATGATAATGCGCAAGGATCTCCAGGGCCTTTTCGTGGCGGCCTTTGCTGACTAGCCATCTCGGTGACTCGGGAAGGAAGAGTATACCTACGGCTTGGAAGATGGATGGGAGTGCCTGGAAGATTGATGGGATGCGCCATGACCTGTGAACCGTTAGTGGCGATCATTGGAAGAGCTTGGACTGCCCCACCATGTGCTGCTCATCCGGAAGCTGCCAAAGGTGATCCACGACGCGACGATGGCTCCGGTGCTATATTGCGTGTTGGACATGGCCGTCGCTGTAGCACGATGGCTCGGGTACGCCAGCTCGGCCATAAGTACAGGCCCGATAGCCCCGACTATCACTCCTCCAATTCCAAGCAGGAGACGACCGGCTATGAACATGCCCGCTAGATCGTATTAGCGTCGGCTCAAGTTCGAGTTGAGAGCACTCACAGTTGATCGATCCGGTTGTGAGGGCAGTCCCGACGATGCAAATCAATGATCCCAGAAACATTGCGGTTCGTCGACCAAATCCGTCGGAGAAGCCAGTGATGAAGAAGACGCCAAGGATGTTTCCGATCCAGTATGACGCGCTCAGGATCCCCAGAAGACTGCCCGAGGGATGATGGAACTCTGGTAGATGCGTAAGAACCTCATACGGGCTTTAATTGTCGATTCGCGGGGACTTACCATTCTGCCAGACCTTCAGCTGCTGTACGTTGTTGATCAAACTTGCGTCATAGCCCTGGACGTACTCCGACATCAACGGGATGAAAAGGAGCAGGTTGAGTTTCAGCAATCCACTATCCTTCCACCAGTGACCGGTCTTGTTGTCCAGCGGCGTCGTAGCGGCCAGCGCCTGCCTGTCCATTTGTGCAGACTTGTGGGCGTGCATTTTCGATTGAGGATACACCAAAATGTACCGGAGAGGCTGAGTGGAATCCAAATGGCTGACGCAAATGTTCCAGCGCCAGGAAGCTTATATCTACACCAAGCGTTGCGGCGGCTGGCGTGGCACAGCGCCTTCCCACGACGCCCCCTTTCCTCCAATATCGCAGCTAAGAAACACGCGAGCATAATGCTACCGCGCCGCGCGCGCAACGCCGTATACAGGGGGTTACCCCGCAACCCGCGTGCGATAACAGGTTGTGATATGGGGCACGTTGCAGCTCGTCGTGGTTTCTCCGGGGGTCGCTTCGCGTGGAGGCGGGGCAGGCGTAGGATCAGCATAGTGCGTCAGCGCATACCTTGCTGCATCCTGTATCCCGCCATTAGCCTCGCTACAATTCTAGCCGACCCCTTCTATTGATTTTTCCGCTCCACCTGGTCGCTTGCAGCATGCAGCAGCACGTGTCAAGCGGATCAGGGAAATCAAAGTGCGGGGTGCCGTGTGAACTCCTCCAGACCTCCACCAAGCTCCGACTGTGTGGCGTTGTACTTCGCTACACATTTTTTCTTTTTCCAAGCTTCCTGTGGACCGTAACTATGGCTCCGAATGGTCATTTTGTTAATTTGAAGTCCACCATCAGCGTGCTCGGAGACGATCCACCGCGCACGCACCGTATCAATGCCAACTCATTCCAGCAGAGTGCGCTGCTGACGGTGAACGGATGGCAGTATGCCGGTTTCTACCAGAGTAAAGATGCCGAGGGGAACAGCAATACCTGCTACCCAACACTTGCGCGGCGGTGCCTCCGTTCCTCGCTTGGAGAAGATGATGGCCCGTGGGAGTATCTGGTCTTCGACGACTACGAGCAGACGACCGACGACGGTCACAACACCATCTCCATCGGCATCTGCACCGGCGATGGCACCATCCACGTCTCATACGACCACCACTGCGACCCGTGCGTCTCTTCTCAACCGGAGACCATCGACACGGCACAGTTACCACTGACGAGAACGGCAGACTGAGATACCGCTTCTCGATCCAAGGCCTCGCGTCGCGCCCGCTAGACCACGCATGGCACAAGAGCCTCTTCACCGCAACGGCCGACACGCTGCCCGGGCTGCCGCACTCGGGCGTCATGGACGAAGTGTCGTACCCGCGCTTCGTCGCCGTCAACGCCGACATGCTGCTCACCTACCGCATCGGCCAGTCCGTCTCTCTTTCTCTCCTTCTCAATTCCGCATTTCCACCCCTCCCCTCCCAGCCAGTCGCCCGCTAACCCCTCTCTCCTCGACACGCAGAGCCGGCTCGGGCTCCGACATCCTCCACGCCTACTCCTCCACCACGCACGCCTACACCTACCTCGGCACCTTCCTCGCCGGCACCGACAACTCGCCTTACATCAACGGCATCGACCACGACGCGCGCCGCAACCTGCTGCACGTCTCGTGGACCTACCGGGCCTTTGTCGCCTTCGACGACCCCACGTGCGCCGCGCACAAGGCGCAGGCCGGCCCCAACGGGCCCGAGAACAATTACGACCTGTGCTACGCGTGGAGCGCGGACGGCGGCGGCGTGTGGAGGGGGGGCGAGGAGGCGGGCGGAGGGGAAACGGGGGTGTTGGCGGATCTGGGGAGGGGGGAGAGCGTGGGGCCTGGGACGGAGGGGATCAGGGCGTTTGGGATTGGGAGGGGGAGCGGGGTGTTGAATCAGGAGGGGCAGTGTGTGGCGCTCGATGGGGCGTTTTATGTGTTGAATCGGCAGAAGTGGAGGGAGGAGGAGGGGGAGAAGGTGGAGAGGTGGATGTTGTATTGGAGGGCGGCGGAGGGTATGTTTTCTGACTCTGTCGCCTCCCCCCACCCTCCCCGTTCTGTTTTTCTTGAGGGACCAGAGATGGTGTTGCTGACGCAAGAATCTAGGCCCCTGGAAGCGCAGTCCCATTGACGGGTATTCGCCCACTGAAACGGGGTCGAGAGGGAGCATTTGCGCGGACAAAGACAGCAACGCTTATGCCATCTTGCCGGGCAACACCGACTCCTCCCTCTCCATTGTGAGGGCGTCGCTGGTGGAGGGGGAGATGCGGTTCGAAACGGTGTGGAGGCAGGACGGGTTTGACGGCGAGCCGCTAGTGGATCAGGCGAAAATGGACGAGCGAGGCATCATATCGATTTTCACGAGAACGGATCGAGATGCCCATGGGAAACGCAAGATTGTGGTTATTGACGTGGATCTGGGGGCGCGAGTGGGACATGGTGTCGATGTGACGTAAGGGACGCGCTACGGCCGGCGGTTGTGACCGCAGCCGTTGAACCTCCGTTGATAACTCCGCATGTCCAAAGCCATTCTCCTCCCAATTTCCCCCCCCTCTTCGCCTACTGCGTTCCCCCTGAGCCAAAATGCAGACCTCGAAGTTGACACAGTTGACCGCCTCTTCGTTGACGATTTCTGTGCGCAGATGTGGGTTGCCGTCATGCGCAGCTCGGCTGCTGTCGACGCGGTCGAGACCAAGCTGCAGCCTGCCCCGCAAACTGCGTAGCGTCACCACACAGCTCAACTGCTCGAATGAATTGCCATTGACAGCTTCGAAGGCCTTCCAGTGCATGCAGTACTGTGCTGGACGCGCCTTCTCCACGGGTGCGCCTTCTGTAAGTGACATCATCTTGTCAGATGTCATCATGACAGGCGGAAGCTGTGGTTGTGCCCCTCCTGCCCTTCTTGTTAAAACCCCGCCCTCCCTTTTGCAAGCCACGCGCTCAACTTTAACCATAACCACAGCGCACTTTCAATTGAGCTCATCGATCAATCACACACCTCACTGACGATACCACTTCAAGATGGCTCCTTCCAACAACAACCAAGACTTCCAGCTCAGCGAAGTGTTCAATGTCAATAACAAGGTCGCCCTCGTCACCGGAGGCGGCTCGGGAATTGGCCTGATGGTATGCATCACTCACCTCCGTCATGCCACGCACCGCTTTGCTGACCACCTGCACAGGCCACCCAAGCTCTTGCCGTGAATGGCGCCAAGGTCTACATCGTCGGCCGCACCAAGGAGAAGCTCGACAAGGTCGTTGAGGTCTACGGCAAGGACATCCCCGGCGAGATCATCCCGCTCGTCGGCGACGTGACGGACAAGGACGGCGTGGAGAAGCTCGTCAAGGAGATTGAGTCGCGCGAGAAGTGCCTCTGCATCCTGATCAACAATGCCGGCATCGCCGCCAGCAAGACGACTCCGGACGGTGAGAATGCGGAGGACCTGAAGAAGAACCTGTTCGAGCCCACTACGTAAGCTGCTCACCCATCTCCACCTCATTCGTCGTGCTGATGTGCGCCTGCTCCTTCCAGAGTCAAGGAATGGACCGACATCTATGCCACCAACGTTGTCGGCCCCTACCTCATGGCGACGGCTTTCCTGCCGCTGCTGCAGCGCGCGACGGATCACCAGCACGGCTTCTCGGGCACCATCATCAACATCACGTCCATCAGTGGCATGGTCAAGATCTCACAAGGCCACTTCTCGTACAACGCCAGCAAGGGCGCCTTCATCCACCTCAACAAGATGCTGGCCTCGGAAATTGCCAAGGCCGGCCTGAAGATCCGCATCAACAGCATCGCCCCCGGCGTCTTTCCCAGCGAGATGACGACGCAGGAGAGCGGCGACGACCAGAAGAGCTGGATGCCAAAGGACGCCAAGGGCGGCCTGCCCGCGCGGAGGCCCGGTAACGATAGGGATATGGCGAGCGCTATCTTGTTTGCTGCTACAAACCAGTACCTCAACGGCCAGAACTTCGCTGTCGATGGTGGCTATGTCACCCAAGTTGGACAGTAGGCGGGTGCTGTGGGACCTGCGTGGTCGGTCGAGTTGTATGAAGGCTCGACTTCACACAGTTAACAGCTCTGCTCCACCACTAATATGAACTATGCTCTAAACAAGACAAATCTCTCGCTGCACCTCACCCCTGAAGAACCGTTCGCCTAAATTCCATGCCACACCTATTCTTTCAAAGCATGTCACATCATCTGCTGACGGCCGGACAACGAGACAAGCCAGATTCCTCCCCCTTTGCGTAATCGGCACCACACATACGAGCCCATCAACCAAAAACACCTTAGATCCCTCGCTGAGCTTTTCCTCCGTATCATGAAGGCATACAAAATCCTCAGGATCAAAGGTGATGGTAGCAGCATCCCACCGATGCCTAATCGCAGCCGAGACGCCGTACTTCCCCGTCGAACCACAGTACGAGACCTCCGCAAGCCGCTTGCAAAGGGCCCTTAGCACCAACTCACGCGACGGACGCGCCGGGATGGCAACGGAGGCAAAGTCCTCCTCCTCCCCCTCCCCAAACTCCCCCAATCCCCTCTCATGCAGCCCGACTCTACACCCCGTCGTCGACGCCCACGACCACCCATGTAGGGAGAGTGGTAGGTAGCGTCGTCGGGAGAGTTTGATGTATCCGGGTTTGTGATTATCTCATGGGCTTGGCCGGACGATTCAGACCGATCTTTGTGTTCCCAATGGAACAGTTTCCGAAGTCTGATTTGGAAGGCCACTGGTGGACAGGAGCGTTGGTATGAAAATTCTGGTTGTTGCAAGTGGAGGGTTGGATGCATGGCTAACCTTTTTGGGATGAGGTGTTTTGCTTGCATTTTTCCAGAGCCGATGTCACGAGTTTCTCCAGCCTACCCGGGGGGACTGAGACCATAGTGACTGAATGATGAGTAAGCACGGGGAGGAAGTTGCTGGTGGGCCACTATCCACAGATGGAGGGAAACTCGGATTTGGCCGCGACTTCGGGCAGGTGTGCTGTATCCTCGCTTGAACACGCCTCTCGCTTGGATAAGCGGCTTCGGTTGTCTGCGTGTCGCTGCTTTGAGCGGCAACACCAGAGTTGTACAGCATGTACCTGCATGCATATCTCCCCACTACATGACGACAAGGCAAATCCCGCACGCTGAATTGGGAAGGTGCAACAGTGCGCGAGGCTGACGGGAGCTGTCAGATGCGCATTCTTTCACCCTCTATGACGTTACAAGGCAGACTTTTGCCCTTGCGATGAACTTGATCATTTTTCGAACGACCGCTGAAATAAATCGATATACCACTGCAAAGATCTATTTATTTCGCTGGTGTTTCACCACTTACCTACCCACCGACCAAGGGAGCAAATCCGATGGGTAGGAAAGAATTGCAATAGTGTATATAGCCAGGCTCGATACTCCTCACCGACATGATTAAGCTCAAGAGAACAAAATGCTTGTGGGCGGTTGCTATTGGCATGCTGCTTGGAAGCCTCGATGTTGCAGTTACAGAACGGCGCTGGAAAGCCTTGAACGAGGATCCACATATTTTACATACTGCTGCTAAATCCATCCCACAAGCGAAATATTTGAGGCTTGAGCAGCTTCGAGCCATGAACCGCTAGAGTTCGTCCCCACGCAGCCAGACACTGACAAGAAATAAACGTATCCATGTTGCCTCCTTCGACTCAATCAAACTCCGATTGCCCAGGACATTTTTCGGGTATCCAGAACACCAATTCCAGCACTTGTCGTGATAATGAGATTCGTATGAAATCGTGCGTTTCCATGGTTTGAGTCGATATCAGCTATCTGTTCACCGAGGCTCGACGGTTCGGCTGCTGGTCGCAACGCTCCCACGCCATTGCCGGCATTGGCCGCACGGCTCAGACATGGGTTCTGCAGATTGATTCGAGGCTGCGCCCCGCTTCGTGGGGCAATCTAAAGCACGTGCTCTACGCGGAGAGCCTGGCGGATTGACGGTAACCGGTTGGATGCTGACAGGGATGGGCGTGCCACTTGGCTCTTCCCTCGTGCAGTTTCGCCCGCGCACTCTGCGCCACCAGGAGGAGAGTCGTTGGCTCATTGCTAAGCCTGGGTCACACGAATGCGGTTAGATTGCTGCGTGGCTCGCGAGAATCGTTGGCGGGGCAGAGAAGAGGATCTCATTGGCTCACCTTGACAAGGCGCAGCCCAGACTCGCGACTGCTGTTTGAAGTCCTCAACGACGGAAAGCACCTTTTTTTCAAGCTTTCCTTGGGGACGTAAAACCATGATGGATGAGAGAGAAAATATAATGATTGTTGTGATGGTTTCTACGCAGATTATGGGGTTCTCATACATTCTATAGTTGCGGTCAACAGCGGAGGACGCCGCCCCGGTCGGCCAACAACACGCGAATCAGCTTAGATGCCCCCTGGTAACTGCAACACATGTTTTTGGCCAACCAGGAAAGGGTGGTTGCTCATGGGGTGGAACATCTTACTTGTCAGACTTTCTGCTGGACGCTGGCCGGGCCACGGGCAGAAACCGGAAAATCCGCTGCAGTCTGAGATCAAAGAGGACCCCACAATTATAGATTCTTTTTCGAAGCTACACAGAAATGAACCTATAATAATTTATAAAAATTATAGGTTCAGATAGCTAGAGCTACACTACATACTATTATAAAATTGAATTAAAAAAAACTCAGAACTTTGTTGAAAATTTAGATAAAAGATGTAATAAAAAATATGTCTAGAAGCGTCTGACCAGTGAGATAAGAGCCTGAAACTGGGGCGAGGGAGCGTATGACTGCAGCCGGCCCATGCCTCTAAGTACCCTCTCGCAAGGAGCATCATTCTGCCAACCTGGGCACTTGTTCAGGTTGTCTAAATGGGAGGTTTCTTTTCTTTTGCACGTAGGGTTGATAGGCTCAAGGCGAAGGGCAATTTGGAAATGGCAGAGGTCAAAGCTCACGCTGGCCTTCACGGTAGTAGAGCAAGAGCCTCGTTGCTCTTTGGCAGCAATAGGCTTGTGTAGTTCTTGTTATAGGTCTTCAATCTTCCTTCTCTGCGCGATAGTATCACAAACAACTTGCCTTTACAAACGTATGGATAACAGACAAGATCTCTAGCATGTCAGACCCACCCGAGCAATTAAGGATGGACCCTCCATTCGTAGCTTGACTACTGCCTTGGTCGAGAGACCAGGGATTCTCAGTCGCCCTATGGAAACCCTTTTTTTTTTTTTTTTAATGCACAGGTCTAGTCCATCCGTAAAGCCGATCTTGCACACTACTTCATGGACCTTGGAAAGTCATTCAGAGAATGAGTAGAGGGAAGAGAAGAGGGGCAACTGACGCTAGCCACAATAATGGTGAGCAAGTCTTCGAAATGCGGCCTTGACACGTCACTGTCAGCCTGCAGCTGCATTTCGCCTTGCCACATGATCTCTGGTCGGAAGCCTTAAAGAAGGCGGACGCCCCGAATAAGCCTTACACACAGGCTTTCCAATGCGGCCTTTTGTCGCTAACTGGTGGATGTCGTGCTGTCGACATTCTAGGCGCTCGCAACGAGTTCAGCGAGGCACACTCAAGCGGCAAGGCTGATTTGTGGCAGAAACCCTACAACTACAGCCCGGTCGCATAACTGAAACACAGCTGGAAGGTGACTGCTGTCGAACATACAAGCCTTGTGGTTGTCTCGATACCTTTTTTTCGTCGGCACGAGCTTGTAGTCTTTGAAATCGCTTCAGTGGACCAAGGAGTACCTTTTGCGGAAGCGCAGTCGCTGAAAGAGATGGAAGAGGGAAATGAAGCACATTCTCCAACTGTGCAGAGATCATGGAGAAAATACCCAGATGGTTATTCACGGTTCGCAGCCTTCTTGGTTGACGACCCCGACAAAACCGGCACCATATTCCGCAGGTTCGATCGAACCGCCGCACGGAGCCTCCTTTACCTCGAAAACGAGCTGGGTTCTTTGGAGGCACGGCTTGATAGCCTGGAAGATGAATGCAATGTCGATACCTTGAGACGCGCCTACCTCCGAGATTGGGATGTTTTGAATATCGCGGCGAATGGGGGTGACGATAAGGCCATGCAGGTCCGGAGGTTGGTCCTTGACATAAGAGAGAAGGTTGAAGAATACCGTAAGCATTTTAATTTCAAGCCGCTTCGACTCCCTCACAACCGTTTCTGACAGCTGATGAACCTCAGATGAGGCACTTATTCGCTTCAAGCAAGTTTTGTCGATGACCTCTCCCGAACGACGAGCGCTGAAAGCCACACGAAATGTCTTTTCCAAGAATGATGGACGGAAGAATGCACCAGACACTATGATCACCGATGGGCTGAACAATCACTTAGGCGAGAACGAGCAGGACCTCTGTGCTCTGAGAAAGCTTCCTAAACCAGACCGCCTCACAAGGCTCTTCGAAGGGAAGCTTGCATTTCTCTTCCGGGTAAGTTTTCATATCTTTGGGGATGCGCGAGTGACTCACATGCTCCCAGGAGAAGATTAATGGTCAGTATGCCGACTACGTCAGACACCAATCCGTGGAGCGAGTAGTGAGCGCAATAAGCTCCATATTGGCAGCAATCTTCTTGATTGGTGCAGTCCTCGCACTCTACTTTGTAGAGTCCCAGACTGCGCGGCTGGGCATGTTGTGCGGATTCACGATAACCTTTGCGGGATCTCTGGCGCTGTTGACGAACGCAAGGCGGCAAGAAGTCTTTGCTGCAACAGCTGCGTAAGTGATTCACTTCTCCGAGGAGGCCAACCGTTGCTGATAGTCAGTAGTTATGCTGCCGTACTTGTGGTCTTTCTGAGCGGAGATTTTGCTCAGAACACAGGCACATCCACTGCATCACCCACGGCATCCGTTGCGGTCACTGTGACCTCGACCATCTTCACATCCACCACAGCATAGTGACTTTGCGCGAGATGCAGTATGCTGATGGAGGACTGTACATTCGAGTGAGGATGCATATCCTTTGCCAATGGGGCCTGTCTATGCGTTGGTAGATTAATGGCTTTACTCCGCGTCCAACGGCTTCTGTCCGTAGACAACATACCTGATCCAGTCAGCAAACCACCTCTCACCTCAACTCGGACGCACTTGCATATCATGCTGCGGGTGTATAGCCCGGTTCTTCAACTCCTTCCTCAGCTCCGCCACATGCACCTCAACCTCCTCCTTCTTCCACCCCCTCAGCCCGGTCAAAATCCGCATCGAGAAGCCCTCCAACCCACCCGCAAAGTTCGCCAAGTCAAACAACCCAACCTGTTTCCGCAGCACCCAAGTCAGCACACTTACGCCCCTTTCAACCAACACCATCGCCCCTTCCACAGCAACACAACACAACACAACCCCCCGCGACAACAGAAAAAACAAAACCAACTCACCAACATCCCATCCCTCGGCCACCTCCCAACCGGAAACGCAAATCTCTCCACCCGAACACTCTCCAACCCCGCCCCCTCCACCCACCACTTCAGCTCCCCCCCAAGGCTTGGGCTCCACCCCCATCGCGCGCATGCCCTCCAGCGTCTCCTCCAGATACCTTGTCAAGTACGATTTTTTCGGCAGCGACCCGTCGGTCGCGTACACCTGCGCATGGTGAAGTCCCGCAGCTCGAGCCAGCCGCCGGCCGGGCTTGAGGGCGCGCGGCGGCGGCGGCGCAGCGGGGCGACCAGCGCCCGGCCAAGTCGCGGATCGCGCCGAGCAGGTATAAGCGCGCGTGGATGAAGTCGAACGTGCGCGAGTCATTCGTCCGTGGCGCGTCTTCGACGTCGTCGATTTCGAAGTGTGGTGGTGGTGGTGGTGGTGGTGGCATGTCAGTTGGAGTTTTTTTTTTTTTTTTTTTTTTTTTTTTTTTTTTCCGAGGCCAGGAGGACGGGTTTGTGTTGTGGTTGTGGAGGGGGGTTACTTACCCATCTGAATCGCCCAGATGCCGGTTCCTGGTTGTTCGTATGTGAGATGAGTTTGACAGTCTTTTTGGAGCCATGTCGGTTTCATACCTGTTCCGAGATCCGAGACTTCCTGCACGTCTTTCTTGATCGGTGCCAGGTGCAGCCTGCCGCCGAGGCGGAGCGTGATTATGTGGTGGACGAGGTCCAGGCGGTCGTTTTCGTCCTGTAATGTAATAGTCAGCCTGCTTGAAGTCTTCGCGTTACGATGTATATCATGACAGACCTCGTTATTGGGCGCGAAATACACTGCAAAGGTGGAGTCAGCAGAGGACGGCCATTAAATGGGTTCGACGGGAAATCTGTCGTACCCGAGCTGTCCTTCTTGAAACTGTGGTACCGGCGACCATTCTCGTACTTGTAGTTGGTGATCGAAGAGCTCAATGACGACGTGCTCGGCCTTGTACAAGCCTCGTTACCATCTCGCGTGGCAGTGACAGGGGGGGTGCGGGGGGCGGGGTGAAATGTGGAGACGAGACGCACAGGTCAGAATCGTATGAAGAATCCGTCTCGTCGGCTACCTGGTCGAAGGATCAAGCTGTCAGCATTAGCCCGTACGAAGCGACAGGCGCTTGCATACATCATCAGCCTCGATGTGCTGAGGCGCAGGGTTCTCCGTCAGTTGAGACATGGTTGTACGTCGAGCAGTGAACGTTGACTCTTCGGAGAAAGACGCGACGAGGAGGAATTCGGCAGGAATGAGACTCGACCCGAGCGGGCGGTCGCTTCAACACGCTCCCCCTATGTAGGCTGCTGTGACGCATGAGCCCGGCTTCGGCAGCTCCGATTCTCCCAGTGGGCCCAGGTAACATATCGCTCGCGATCCCTGTGTTGATCTTGGGAACACACCGCAATACGGGGTACAAAGGACATGGATGGGCTTAAAACTGATCGATCCATTGTCTCAAGACATGGAATCTGCTCGCTTGTCGTCAAGAGTTATACACGTTTGCAATAAACTGCCACAGCATGAGGTGACAAGATAGTTGGTCTACTACCCGCATTTTCCTCGCAAAGATGTCGAACAAACCTTGTGGGTAGTTGAATCCAATCTCCGGACGTGAATGCGAGTCTTAAATGCATGATATCTATCCAGCCAACAGACTCAACTACCTGTGTAAGAACACTGGTATCGTCTTCGGTGAGAACAACTCAAAGCTGTAGGAACAACAATGAGTAGTACACATTGAAGCATTGCTTACTATCACGGCAAGCTATCACCTATTTCGCGGACCAAACATGAAAAGAAGAATTACCGCTAGTCTATTTACCGCTAGTCTATTTACCGCTTTACATGAACCTTGTACTCTTGAAACAGTCCTCTCAACACCAGATTAAACCCCGGACATTTCCACAAGTTTATCATACATCACGATGACTGAGATCCACTCCGCATACGCCCCCCGAGCGTATGGGACTCTTGACCTCTGCCACCAGGGGCAGCCGTTTTGCGGCTCGAAACCCCTTTCACCGGAGTAGCATGCTCGCGAAGCATGAACATCGGCCTCCGACCTTCGCTCTCGAGCCGCTTGAACAGCATCAAAGGCTTTTCGTTCAGTCCCAAACAACGCTTCTGGTCCCCGTGAACGATGTACAGAGCGTACTGCCTCGAGTCCCCGACGACGTTGTGTTTCTTGAGCGCGACCGGCAGAACCGTGCGAGTCGTGTCGTCGACACTGACGCGGAAGCTCCTGAAGAACTCTCCGTGCTGTGGACGTGTCGGTTTCCCGCCGGCGTTTGGGTCGTCTGGGGTCGTCTCGTGGCGCCTTCGTGGGTACGAAGCGCGTGTCGGGTAGGTGTTTGCCGGCGAAGACAGGGGTGGGATTTGTGGCGGCGACGCGGAAGTATTGACACTCGAGGGCAAACTGACCGGGCGTGCGGGTCGGGGACCGGAGGCATCCCATTCGAAGCGCGACTGCCTGGATTCCAGGCACGGAGGCGACGGGGACTGCAGGACGAAGGGCAGGATGATGCTCCAGACTTTGTACCGGTCTTCGGGCGAGAGAGCGGCCGACCACGTCTGGATGGCGTTGATCGCGGTGGGGAAGTCGCTGTCCAACAGCTGATCAGACGATGATTTGGGCGTGGGACGACTGGGTTTTCCGTCCTCTGAATCGTCTCCGGTCTCCAAAACGGTGGCCAGCGACGGCATTTGGACCATGCCGCCATATATTTGGGTCATCCTTCTAGCCTGTCTCAGGTCCGGTGAAAGTCGAGAGGTACGACTGTTCAATGGCTCGTTTGAAGCATTGAGAAGACTACAAGACCATCTTTTCAGGTTGGCTTGCTCTTCTGACAGCCAGAGAGAATTTCTTGTGGGCAAAGTCGCATGCCCGTCGACCAGCACATAGCTGGACGTGCTCGCCCTGCTTGTGCGCAAAGACTCGAGATCTTCTCGCAGAGATTGGACCAGGACATAGCTTTCGACGGAGGCAGTCGATACGCGAGAACCTCGGGCGAACATGTCACAGTCAACGTCGTCTGCTGGAGACATGGGGCACTCCACTTCTGGCTCGTCGAATTTTTGCTCCTCGAGCTCCTGGAGCTCGGTTATGGAGGCGCGGTGCGCGCGCTCAAGGCTTTCAATCAGCCTCCGCTGTTGTCCGTCATCTTCCGGATCAGCGACGTCGGAGAATATCGTCCTGATACATGTCAGCACATGTCCATGGCCATGGTGGGGTGATGTTACTTACCTTCGCTTGGCTATCTTATCGGCAAGATGCAGAGTTTCCAGCATCAAGCTGAGAGTAGCCTTGTACGTGTCGAGGCTCGCTCGGAGGTACATGATCCTGGGCTTCTGGAGCGCCCACCTGATCCTCTTTGTCCATTTGGAGCTATTCTCACCCGGGATGCCAACGTGCTTCTGCAGTTCATTAACCAGCTCGATGATCTCGACGAACATACCAAGGCACCTTTCATTCATCTTCTCGGCTACATCCTTGCAGTGCAGGACCGACGCCGCGTCCGCCTCCTCGAGCGTCGACGCCAAGATGTGAAGAATGAAGCAAAAGTTGGAAATCTCGCTGCCTATCTGCCTCGCATCCTTTGCGGCCGAGCCCACCTCATCGGCGAACTGGTAAAGCGTCAGAGAAACACTGACTCCGGTCGCGGCGATGCCGACGATGCTTCCGACGATGCTGAGCGAATCCGCCATTCGAAAAAATGTGAAAAAGGACGAGTTGAACGGGAAGGTTTCAGACGAGCGGGCCAGGCAGACAAGACGGTCGACCCGTCGGCCTTTTAATGCGGAGATCATCAGCTGCGCGAGGCTGAAAATGCGCAGCAGCCCCACGCTCGTGCATGCGTCCCCCCCATGTAGCCTGTCAGCATCGCCTCTTCGGACGCGTTTCAGCCTTGCGCGCCCAATGCGTAATGATTCGACAAGAATGAGTTTCAGGAAATGGCTCGGTGGCGAAGCAGCGATGCGCATCCGTTTCGGACACTCGAAACAGTTGGCAGGGCTATAAACCTACCCGGCGAGCGTCCTCAATACCCCCTTGCTCATGCATCCTTCTGCAATGACAATCAACAATCGTTGCCTGAAAAAAGTGGGGTCTAGTCAACCAAGAATTTGTGTCATTCGCTGCTCTTGAGCTGAGATATTCCCTTTGAGTTGGAGCAGGCGATTCCAGGCGAACAGTTGATTCTGACGGATGGTGCACTTCGCGTTCGCTCATCCAAAGGGGCACAGCGGATGACAAAGGGACCTGGCCCCCATGGATGACGTTGCTACCTTTCCTACGGTCCAAGCCGATATCCGGGCGAAGATACGACGTTTATGAATTCACAAAAACGCCCAGATCTTGGATTAGATTACCCGTAGATATAATACACTATCTGTGCAAGAGCCGATTTCCTTTGTCGCCTGCCGTGAAGGTGTGCAGCCGCCCACCGGTGCGAAAGACTCTTGGACTCCAGAACGGGTGATACGGCAGGCCGAACCTATCAGTGTCGTCTGTTTTGGGTGGTTGACGGACCTCCTCTGACATATACTACGGAACCACTCTATACATTTCGAGCTAGGCAAGACCCGATCCTTGTAAGCACTACGTACTCACTCTATTTTTAAGGGGGATGATCCGCCTTAGCACGAGGCTGCACTACTCTAAGTACTAGTCATGTCTTTCTTTTGACGACATTCACACAACACACACTGGTACATGCTTCGAACCGGTACCACTCTGCGTCGTTGAGTGTCTCATGGAATTTGATATTACCAGCCACCCCCATTCTGAGCATTAACTAGTACAAGAAGAAAGCATATAGTACAATGATACGAATCGCTCCGCGGTTACTTATGAGTACAGCTCGTTTGGAACGATTTTCCCCACAGGTCCAGAGGATAAGCCAGCGCGCCGAAATACCTCGCCTTGCCCCACTACGAAGAATTGTCAGCACATGTGCAATGAGTCCCGGAAGCCAGGGGCATCAAGTATCAGAGGGCAGAGGGCGTCGTGGCAGGAAGTTGGACTTTACAATCAATGTCCAACAGGGGTATGCAGCTTCGATGCGATGCTGTGTAGATATGGTGCAGTATGAATTGGCAAGAGAAGGAAGACCAGCTGACGACGACGGGAAAGAAACGCAGTACTTACAATCTCCCCACTTGACGTAACCCTCATCATTCATGTCATTCAAACGCGTCGTGGACGCGCACAACACCCTGATCGATCCGTACATTTGCGGAATGAAGCCTTCGCGGCGATAGGAAAAGGTGCGCCAGCAAGTGATGGTCATGGCAATCAACATCGCTGTTGAACCGAAGAGTCCATTTGGCACGCAAGTAACCTGTGAGGGATCAATCAGCCAGACTTGCAAATAAGACTTGAGATGTTGTTCGCATTACCGTGTATTGGGAAAAGGAACGGTACGGCGTCTCAAAGATGACCTCTTCGGTTTGCATGGAGAGGCCCAGGAGCCAGTGCATGATGATGCTGTAGGTCATTGTCGGGATGAGGACGCGCTTGGGAAGTTGGAGCAGGTACGACTGGTTGAAATGTGGGTCTTTAACGATGGTGGAGCGCAGCCGGCCACCGTACTTCTCAAGCTTGCCCCAGTCGAACTCCATGGAGATGAGGGTAAGGTTGTATATAAGGAGCAGGTAGATGGTCGAGTAGACGAACTGCAGGCCGTTGGAGATGAAGTACGACGCGATTTCGCTGCTGATCCGGTTGGCCGGTAGCTCGGCCAGCTGGCTGCCCTTGTTGAGGTATGCTACCAGGCTAACGTGCGGTGTAGCCGCATGTTTACCCGTGTAGATGCTGTGCCACTCGCCACCGACAATGAGACCAAGCATGATCGACCAGGTCAGAGAGCCGATAGACAACAAACACAGGAGAAGAATCTGGGTCAATGCAGTCTGGCCAAGTGTGCCGAGAAAGGCCCTCTTGCGCTTCATGGCTAGCGTCGGCCACGGCAACTTGGTGTGGTTGTAAACAACGTTGAACTTTTTGCATTTCTGGCAGTGGCCCAGCTCTTCACCTGTGTCGGACGGATCTGGGTCTCGGCAGTGCTTGTGGCACGTGTGTTTAATCTGTCGCCGATGGAAGTCGCCTTTGCTCGTCATGCACTCGCCTTGAATCTGAAGGCGAGGATACATCGAAGAGACGACGAGTACATCGCCGAAGTTCAGAAGATGAGATTTGACCTTGCCACGTGCGGAGTACATGGTAAGGGCCATGTAGATGGCCTTTGCCAGTAGGCAGCCCGTTAGAATCAGGGCAGACTGCATGCGCAACACGAGCGTGCAATCCCCTTCGTCTGCGGAGTCGGATGCTGACAAACATCTCATCTGGAGATAGGTGCAGTTTGCTGACTTTGTTTGATTCTTTTCGCTGCACAGCTGTTCATCGTAGTAGACGTTGACTGCGTTTGCGTTTAAATATGCGCCTCCAAAGTAGTCCTCCCAGTCATGGAAAGGAGCAGATTTGTTGGGCTGAAGACTGTCAAGAGAGCCTTGATTAAAAGCAACCATACACACTTCGGAGTAGACGCCGTAGGAATGGTAATACTCGGCGGTGCTATAGTAGTAGTCCTCATACCACTGCTCGAAGTTCGACACCGAATGGTATGAGACTGACGGTGTTGTTCGATAGGTTGATGTACCGACTAGAGAGTTGGCAAGTAGGTGGATGGGCATAGAGGTCATGATGAGGAGCAGCCAGCTAAGCCAAGATTTCAAGCGATCGGTGCGTTTGTAGTTGATTGCAAAGGGCGAGTTTGTGCCCACGCGGCAATCGCCGTATTTGGACAGCATGTAAGCGAGGTCGTCGACTCGCAAGGCGGTTGCGAGCTGCTGGTACGTGTTCGACATGCCGAGGATCATGGTAGAGGCGACATTGATTAAGAACTTCAAGGCCTGTGAAAGCGTCAGAAGATTTCAGGACAAATGCGCGGAGCGGGCGGTCAGACCTGATAACCCGGCTCGACTGATTTGCAGTGACCCTTGTGGAAGGCTATCGACGTTGAGTTTGGATTCTTTTCGAGTTGGTGGGAGAAGTCGGGCGAGGCAGAGATGCAGACAACGAGCATGATGAAAGCGAAGAGCGAGGTGAGGGCGGCCATGCCGGTGAGACTTCGATCAACGAGCATCTCGCGTCTCCACCAGCTGGAGCCCAATCGCGTAGCCTCCCTCTCCTCGGGCATTGCATTTTCGCATCCAACAAGCGACCAGGACTCGTCGGCATCTTTGCCATCGACGCCGATGGGCGTCTTGGCGGTACTGCTGCGCCTGCCTTCCTCGGCGCGCTGGAAGGAAGCATACGAGGTATCGGTGAGCTCAACCGAGGGGTTGGCCAAGCTGGCGTAGCAAGGTCAGCAGAACAGTTGGCTCTGGGGAAAGAACAAGTCCCACCGGCTAAACTCCACTCGAGACCTCGGGTCTCTGCGCCTGGTCAAGTTGGACTTGAGATGCGAAAACATGGCGCCTGCATTGGGGGATCCGGCCTGCGAAAAAGGTGGTGGAAGGAGAAGTAGGTGGATCGAAAGGCGGCAAGGCCATTAAGGTTGGGTGCTTGGCTCCAGTTGGCCCCCAATCCGTAGTGGCGCACTGGTAGTAATCTTGCGACAAGTAGAGGAGCGGCTCCCCGACTCATTGGAGCGGAATCGGTCTTGGCAGCGCTGCCGTGCGCCCAAAGCTATTTTTGAAGCCATCACTGCATTCCAATGCAGCCACTTACCTGACGGTTCCCGCGTCCGGACCAGGGCGGGCGATAAGCCGGGCATGCTTTGGTGAGCACGCGATCCATGGTCAGAGAGTGTGTGCAGGCTGGCTGGAGGATCAGGATCGCTGTCTTCGGACAGTAATGATGTAGATGTCTCGACGCCGCGTGGGGGGTGGGGCTGAAGGCGGCAGCCCGGGTAGCGCGCTAAGCAGGTAAGGTTAAGGAAGGCTCCACCCCCAGCTCTTTCCTCCACTATCTCTCCCCCACAAGGCTCCAGCAATCACACATGCAAGGGCGCCAGGTTTCCACCTCTTCAGCGAACTCCTTCACTCCCGTCAGCTGCGAACCCATAGTCCCAAACGCCTCCTCAGCCTCGCCCAGCTAAGTCATTCACCGTTCTCGCTGCCGTGAAATCAAGCTTTTTCAGCTCGGATTAGCGTCACACTAGCACGTCGGTGACAAAAGAAATTGCCCACCTGTATCTGCCTCATAAAAAAAAATCTCTCACCGGGTAGGTAGTTGAATACAAAATCCGGACGTAAATGTACATTTGCGTCCGGATTTTGTATTCAACTGTCTACACCAACTTAATAATGCAGTTTTTGTGTAGGGTAAACGCGGGGGTGCAATTTCTTTTGTCACCCGCCGTACTAGCCTCTCATCTCCTCACCTTCGGCTGCGTTCAGTTCCTCGGTAATCATTTGGTCTTCTGGACTTGCTATGTCGGTGTCCACGGCCAACGATGCTGGGGTTCGAGCTCGCGCATTGCAACAGCGACGCATCTCCACTATGTCATCCATGGTTAAGGGGCCTCAGCCCTGAGGTGAAGAAAATTTGGTCTGTATAAAGCTGTGGCTAGGCACTCTCTTCATTCCCCCAGGAAAAGCACCGCCACCATGGCACGACTCTTGAGCTGGGTTTTGAGCCGGCTCCTCGGCCTCTTACACCTCGCGCACAAGGAAAAGGCGCTACCACAACACGTCACCGAGGCCGTCACCCAAAACATCCACCACAGCTTCCTCCACCGCCTGCCCTTGGACATCCTCTACTACCTTACGACCAACCACATCCCCGACCCCGCCGACCTCCTCGCCCTCCGCGCCACCACACGCGCCCTGCGCTTCTCCCCCATCATCCACGCCCCGCCACCCCACCGCCGGGCATCGCGCTCCTTCCTCTTCCGCCTCCGCCGCGACGCCTTCACCCGCGCCTGCGCCGCCGAGCACCACGAGCGCGCGCAGCAGCAGCAGCAGCAGCAACAACAACAACAACAACAACAACAACAACAACAACAACGGCATCCAGCCCTACCCCGCCTCCTCCCCACCATCCTCCGCCCACCGCGCCGCGCCGTCTGCTCCGCCTGCCTCGCCCTCCACCCCCGCGCGCACTTCACTGCCACCCAGCTCGCCCACGCGCCCGAGCTTCGCCGCTGCCGCAGCGCCGACGGCGCCGTCCGCCTGTGCCCGCACGTCGCCTACACCTTCAACGAGCTGCGGCGGCTGCGCGCGCGGGGCCGCGCGGGCGCCGCGCCGTGGACGGAGCGCGCGGGCTACACGCTGCACCGCCAGTGCTGGAAGTGCGCGCCGCGGGTGCCGCGGCAGCGGCGCGGGTGGGAGCCGGGGGAGCCCGGGGCGCGGCTGGTGGGCATGACGGTTGGGTGTTTCGGGAGCGATGGGTGGCAGCGCGAGTTTTATGTGGCGGAGCGGTCGTTGGTGGTCGGCGAGAGCGGGATGGTGGTGGTGGGGGTCGACGGGAGCGAGGGTGCGGGCGGCGGCTTGGTGGTGAAGCAGTCGACGCGCTTCACGCGCGAACTCGTCTGGCGTGTGCTCAAGGCCGTGGCGGAGCGGCGCAGGGATGACGTCTTCGTGTGTGCCCATGTGCGTCTGGACGACCCGGCGACGTTTGACACGGAGCTCGTCGATAACTATTCCGCCATTTCGGTGCACAAGTGTCGGGCTGGACGGGGGTGCCATGTGCGAGTCTGCCTGAGATGGGACCGTCACTCGCGCCCGCGGCCTTTCGTGGAGTTGCAGATTAACCGGTTCTTCGATGTGGAGTCGCTGAATCAAAAGCAGTGGCTTGGTCAGATTGAGAGATTGGCGGAAGAATGACCGCGCCGGTTATTTGATCGTACGCTGATAGCAGCGGTAAGGCGAGTGACTGCATGTACTACAAAGTACGTCACTACGGCGGCGAAGGCAGATGCATAGGTCGAAGCGTCGCAGGGTTAGGGGAAAGGGAGAGTGTGGAAGGCATGCGAATGCGTCGACACGGGGACGCGAGACCACCCGCCTCTGACCATCGGAGGATTCTGTCAAGGCCACCTACGCTGAGGATGAAATCTATGCTATGTCCTCGCTAAGACTTGCACAGCGGTTGTAATTTAGTGGGAACCGTTTGGTCATCAGAGTTGGGGGTGGACAGCGCTCACTCGTGACCAAGGAGGGAACACGCATTGAATGAGAGGTTTAGTTTGAGGCAAGGTCATGCTATCAAGGCTACCAAACTAGCTACCCAAATTTATGTACAGGATCTGAGGACTTTGCAACCACGCTGATTTATGTACAGGACTTGAGAACAGTGCAAACACCAAGAAAATCAAAGTGTCATCGACGTTGTCTCGTGAAGAGAAAGGGCAGTCATTTGATCAGAGAAACCGTGATTCGGGTAGTGAAGTCTGTGGTCTTTCGTTTCCGCAGGACCGTGGTCGTGTAAATAGGATCGTGGTCGAGACAGTTGCCGTTGCATGCCATGTGCGAGTCCACTTGTCGGCATCTTGTGATTCAGTGGTATCGAGATGAGACGGTGGCCGTATTGAGCCTTTCTGAGTGGGAAAGCTTATTTTATTTCGAGCCAGGCTCCAGGAATTGGAGATCTGAGGAGGTGTAGGCCAAGTTGCTTTTCGTGGGGTTTTCTCAATGATTCGTGATGGGCGGATCTTTTCGAGGATTCTTGATGCGGTTTCTTCTTGAAGATTCCTGATGGGGGTCTTTTTCAGAGTTCTGATGGCTGACTTTTCAAGGATTCCTGATGGGCTAGTCTTCTCAAGGACTCCTCTTGGGCGGGTCTTCTCAGAGATTCGTCATGCTTCGTGCATGGTCCGCACAAGGAAAAAGCTGGCATTCCAGTCTCCAGTGGCCCAACTTTGCTCAGTTGTGATGAAGTTTTCCGAGAATTGTGTGGAGGAAGCGCAAGGTATTGTGAATTGTTCCCAAAAGATTCAGTGTAGCTTCGCTCGTTCAAAGTGTGTCGAGGGTATTGACTGGACTGTGGGATGATACTCGAAGGAATTTCGTATGGTTCGAAAAGTGTTATCGGTCGCTGTTGAAGTCGTGGTTGTGATTGTATCGTAATCGTGAGAAGGTGGTTCTCTGGTATGTTCGTCTTGGTTTCCTTCAGCAAAAGCCGAAGTACTCGTCATCAACACCGCGTAGAGGTGCGAACATGTCGTTGATGAGGCCTAGGCCTCTCGACTAGGGTTCCCAATCCCAGGAGGCCCACTAGCCTAGCCATCATCTGAGACGATGACGATTCTGGTGAGTGGAAAGGTAGGGCAGCAAACCCCTCGCGCATGCCCAAGCGCCTCGCCTTCTCCATCGCCAGACGACGATCCTGCAAATGCAGCTCGACATCCTGCCGAATCAGCTCCCTGACCTCGCGAAGAACCGAGGTGTTCTCCCGAAGCGCGACCAGCTGCGCCGTCTCCCTCCTCACCCTGTCCTCCTCAGCCTTCATGCTCCCCCTCCTGGACCGCTCAGCAGCCCTCCTCCCCCGAACCTCTCCCTTCTCTTTCGCCCTGAGCGCCTCCTGGCGTAGGGCATCTCCCGCCATCCCCAACCACTCCGCCGCCGTCTCCCTCGTCTCCAAGTCCGTGGGGCGCCATTCCCTCGCCCACCGCCGAACCGCAGGCGCCTTCCAAATCACCACAAACACCGGCACCCCAAAAATCGCCATCCAGACCAGCGACACGACCGCGGCCCACGCCCCCAAACCCGTGTGCAGTTCAGGACTAATGCCCATATTGGACACGACAAGAAGGGGACAAAGAGTTGTACAAAACACGGTTCGATTGCAAAGACCGTCGAAGAGCGTGTGGATGAAGAGAGGAGAGAGAGAGGGAGAGCCGGCGGACGAGCGCGAGAGATAAGCCAGCGCCAGCGACGGCGGGATGCTGCTTCCCCATCTCGAGTTGTCAGGCGCGAGAGACGGGGGAGAGGCGTTGCTTCCCCATCCAGGCGCGACCGCCCCAAACCACCGCTTCACAGCCGGCAAGACCCGGCGCAAAGGGCAAGGAGACGGTTCAGGCAGTCGAACATGATAAATACTGGCTTTGAATAACGGCCAAATGTCGACCACTGCACCGCACCGCAATACAGGCCTCAGTGATGGCGTGGCATGAGATTTAGTTACTAAGTGCATTGGCGAGTGCAGTATATATACGTTATGACCGACGTGCTCACCATCACAGCACCGCTCCCGCAAGCCGCGACCACCGAATATCGTCATCCGGAAACACTTGCCCACGACGGACAATGACGTAACTTGAATCCGGATATTTTCGTTGCCAGCTGAGGAACTGCTGCAGCCGCAGGTGCTACTACTGCTCAGCGGAACGCACGAACCAACAGCCCCCCTACTGAAACGATAGTAGTAGTCGCGGCCGATGATGACAGCCCGAAGACTCGAGCGCGCTCCGAGCTCCGCGACAACTCTTCCCCACGTATGGAGTTGAATTGAATCCCACCATCCAGACGCACACGCAGGTCTCTGAAAGCGGACAACCGCGTCCAGATGCTGGATTCGACCGCCCGCCGCGTAAGCACCGTGCAGTGTGTCTGCGATGATGCAGCCGCGGGGTGGTCCCGTCGGGCTCGACTGTTTTTTGTCGTCATCCGCTGTGGCGGCAGGGGCAGGGGCAGGGCAGGGGCGGCGGTGGCTCGGGCGAACACCCAGACCAACAGCCCTACCACACTTGCGGCGCCTCTACAAGCCACGCCCCACGCCGTCGCCGCCGCATGATCCTTCTCCGCTGCAGGGCCCCGGAAGTTAAAACGTTGTCGCTTTGCAGGATGATGGGTGTTGGCTTGTTGCTTCTTTGTGTTTTGTTTGGTGTGTAATTTTTTTTTTTTTCGGTACGGCTGTTGATTGGTTTGATGGCGTGAGGGTTGGTCAAACCGTTTCCTTTCGCCAGGCTTTTCGCTGAGCCCAGACTCTCTTTACTTCATGAGCTACTGGCGTATTGGAGGAGGGTATCATAGGTGTTTTTGTTTATTTTCTAGCAGCTAGCTTCTAGAAAGGAAGGGAGAAAAGATACAGAAAGGGATAAATAACCTCCAAAGAAAACCGCCGCCTTTCGCCGTCTTTCCATTTCCTTCCTATATATACATAGAACATTAACCTTTCTGTTGAGCGTTATACCTATGTACTCCCCCTATACCCAGCTTGAATTCCCTGTAGAAAAAGTAGCTACTTGACGGTAGATAAACAAGTATTGACAATGGCGTCGCAAAATCCGGGCGACTTCCCAAGGATCGTCCTTTCGTAAACGAGACATACATGTTCTTTTCGTGTGAGGTTTAGAGAATGGCCTCGGATCAACCGGTGAAAAGGAACGTCGTCATTGGATCCGCACGTGCTTTTCGGGAAAGGGGCAGGTGCCGATCATATGCCAGTGCAATGTGTGATCGGCCACAGTCCCTTTCTTGGCCCTCTCGGTGGATGACGGGGCGGTAGCCTGGTGTCTGCGAGCTGCTGCTGGAAAACAATTGCCTCTGCCAAGTTGGGGTATCAACGCTCAACGCTTGCAGACGAAGTGAACAACGAGACATAAGAAAGACAAATAGACAAGGAAATACAGAATGTCTCGCCGCGCCAAGTCGCATAGGGCTGAGAGAAGAAAAAAAAATCCACGGACGGTGCCGGCATGGTGGGGTCGGCCGTCACGTTACTTGCCCTGCAGCTTGCGCTTCAGCTTCTTGAACAGGTCGTCCGGCTCCTTCTGCATCTCCTTTTTCCAGGCAACGATGCGCTCAGACATGCCAGTGAAAGCATCGTCGATACCCTTCTCGGTGAGCGCGGAAGTCTCAAAGTAGGGAATGCCGCGCTCTTTGGCGAAGGTGGCGCCCCGCTGCAAATTAGCGAACTGCTCCTCGGGCAGCTCCAGGTCGACCTTGTTGGCGACGATGACAACGGGCAGCGTCTTGCGGCCCTTGGTGTCGCGGAACTGGTAGGCGATGAAGTTGAAGACGTTGATGACGGTGTCGATGCTCTCGCTCGAGGTGGGGGCGAAGACCAGCATGACGCCATCAGCCTGGCCGATCTGGTGGACGGCAATGGGAGTGTCCATGTGGACGGAGAAGGTGTCGTTGACAGACAGCATGTAGTCGTTGCCGTTCCTCAGCTTGACGAGCTTGGAGCCGCTGATGCGGTCGCCCGGACTGAAGCGGAAGTGCGTATGTCCGTAGGCATACTATTGGACAGGGGTCAGCCGACTACTGAGGGGCATCTGAGGTGGAGCAGGCAGTACCTGTTTGACGAGCTCCGACTTGCCCACGGCCTTGGAGCCCATGACGGTGATCTTGAGGTTGTCGTGCATGCGGTTGGGGTTGGCGGGGGCGCCATTGTCGGCGTGCGCGGCCGACGGCTGCGGTTGCGACGCGGGCGACGACGCGCTCTCGATGCTCAGCTGGCCCTCGCGCGACGACAGGCTGCGCAGGCTGGAGACGGTGGAGCCGGCGCTGTGTTTGGTCTTCATCTTGGAGAGGCTGTGCGGGGTGCGGGGCGATTCCGTGTCTAGAACCAGCACCCAGACGGAGAGAAGAGCGGAGTGAGGCGGTGGGAGAAGTTGGGCTGACCGTCAGGCACACAGGCACGGGGCTGGGAGGCCGCCGTCAGTGGTCCGCCGGTGCGCGCGCTGGGCTTGGCGCCGCTTCGTGACGGCGCGCCCTTGCTGCCCCAAGCCGCCCGCCTAGCCATGGACGCGGCTCTGCTGGCCACGCTACTCCCCCGCGTGCGAGCCAAACCGCACCTCTGCCTCGCTGCCCAACCGCCATCACCACGCGCAGGGAGTGAGGTGGGTACTCCGCCCTGGACCGATCGACACCTCCCTCGCAGCCGGCGCTTGCCCGTTCCGGAAAGGCCCGGCCGTGTCGCTGCGCTGCCGCCTCCGTGCACATGGCTTCCAGAAGGAGTCGCACGCCTGAGGGTGACGACAGCTTCACCGAGCGTCGCCGCGAGCGCAGCCCCGAGCTGCCCTCCCCGGATCACCAGCCAAGAGTTCAGCCTGTTCCCGCCGCCGCCAACAGCACGCGCCCGCACCTGCTGCCAAGTCATTCGCTCTCTCCTGCGCCGCCGGCACGCTCTTCCGACGCGGCCCCAGGACAAGCATCCGCCAGCTCCAACCGACCCACCTCAAGACACCAGCCCTCGCGCTACCGTTCCTCCCAAACCCCGTTTCACCCGCATCCGTCGAGCGCACCCTCTCGCGCCCCCTCGATTGCCAGCAGCAGCGACTCGTCCGCCACCCTCGTTTCCGCCTATTCGCCGCCTCCCTGCCGCACCGTCGACTACAGATACATGGCGACCCCCGGCACCAATGGTCTCTTCAAGGAGTACGAAGTGACCAGCGAGGACGAGCTTCCCCTCCACCGCACCCGCGGCGACAGTCGAAACTGGCAGCAGCATCGCCCGCTCATAGACAACGTCACGAACCAGTGGCGGAAGGACGCCAGCGACGACGACGACGACGACGACGACGACGACGACGACGACTTTTACTACCGCGACAAACGAAATTGGTACACTCCGGCGCTCGTGACCCTGATCGCGGCCCAGCGCATTCCGCGGCGCATCCAACGCGCCATCTTCACCGTTCTTACGTCGATAGCCTTCATGGCCATCTCGTGGAAGTGGTTGTTGGGACCCTACTGGGCCGAGCAAAACAGCCTCAGCAACGCGCTGGTTGGCCCCCAGAAATGGGGATACTTTGGCGCCAATGCCCGCCCGACCTTCACCGACATGGTGCAGGTCAAGACCCTCGACCCCAGCCTGCTGCCCACGTCCGCCGCCGATAGCCAACGTCTCATCGTGGTGGGCGACGTGCACGGCTGCAAGTCTGAGCGTGAGTGTTTTTCCCCAAACGGTTTCTAAAAATAGAAACGCCCGCAAAACCCTGACTGACATCATCCCTTAGTGGTCGAACTGCTGAATAAAATTAACTTCCGCCCCGCCGCCGATCACCTCGTCCTAACCGGCGACATCATCGCCAAGGGTCCCGACTCCAAGGGCGTCGTCGACTTCGCCCGCGACGTGCACGCGTCGTGCGTGCGCGGCAACCACGAGGACCGCATGCTTCTTTCGCGCAAGGCGATGAAGGTGGCGGAGCAGGACATGAGCGCCAACTCGCACCTCGGCGAGGACGAGGCGCGCAACGGCGGCAACCGCAAGGACAAGGCGCTTGCCAAGCAGTTCGACGCCAAGCAGATCGAGTGGCTCGAGCAGTGCCCCGTCATCCTCAAGGTCGGCCAGATCAAGGGCATGGGCGAAGTGCTCGTCGCGCACGCCGGCCTCGTCCCCGGCGTCGACCTCGACCGCCAAGACCCGTTCCAGGTCATGAACATGCGCAGCATGGACCTCGACACAAAAGTCCCCAGCGCCGAACGCGACGGCACGCCCTGGTGGAAGGTAGGCTAAACATCAATCCCACTTCCCCTCACTCACGGCTGACAACCCTACTACCTCAGTACTGGAACTACTACATGCGCTTCATCCCCCAGGACCAGCGCAGCACCGTCATCTACGGCCACGACGCCAAGACGGGCCTCAAGATCAAAGAGTTCAGCAAGGGTCTCGACTCGGGCTGCGTCAGGGGCGGCAAGCTCACCGCGCTCGTCATCGAAGCCGATCGCAAGGGCGGCCCCGCCAGGCAGAGCCTCGTCCACGTCCGATGCAGCGACTACACCACCACGGGCGAGGTTGACGACGAAAAGAAGAAGAGATGATTTTTCTTTTCTTTTTCTTTTCTGACCAACTTGTTTTTTTTTTTCCGGTGTTGATGCTACATACTGCTACTCATTCATATGACTTTTTTGTCTTATCGCATCTGCACAGCGCAGTATAGCCCCTGCATGAAGAAGGATGTCGTGTTCTTGTTTTTTTTTTTTTTTTTTTTTTCCCATTCGCTGTCTACGTCCATGCGGACACACCGTACATACTACTGGTTTCTTCCTGTTTTGTTTTTGGTTATGGTTTTTCTTGGTTATCATCGAGAAAAGACTACTTACTTTTACTCACGGCGTTATGAACGGCGAGGTGGGTCGGGCGCTCGTCATCATCATCATTGTTAGTATCTTGGAATCGATTCGAGACGGGTGGGGACATCGGGATTTATGTATGTATGTATGGCTGGTTGGTTGGCTGGTCGGTCGGTTGCATTGAGAAAGAAGCAAGCAAGCGAGCGTGGATATTGAGTGAAAGAACAGACAGTATTTGTTTGCCTCCTGTCGATGATGAGAGAGAGAGCAGTGCGTTTGGGACGTACGTACGTAAGTGAAGAGCCGTCATTGTTGTCGCTGCTGCTGCTGCTGCTGCTGCTGCTGCTTCATAAGATCTCATTACTGCTAGTTTTAAGAAAGCGGCATGTTACCATCTTTGGGAGGTGGTGGTCGAATGGCAAGCGATTTTCTTGGTCGGGTTCCGGTTTACTGCTGCTGCTGCCCCATAACCCCCCGTCTTACTATTTATTGTATTGCATTAGCATTAGAATGGTACGCACAATTGTTCTCCGACGAGGCAAACCTGACTAAACCGTTGGTTGATATAAGATGAGAGAGAGAGCATCTGTAGAGAAACAAAAAATCGCGGCATCGATCATTTCCTTTTTTTTTTTTTTCTTCTTCCTTCCTTCCGCCCGCCGCAAACACACAATTATGATTATATACGCCACCGTCGCTGCATTACCTGATCCGATCCCATACATACATACACACTTTTTGCCTGATTTTTTTCGCCCACCGCCACCACCACCACCAACAACAACAACAAAAACAACAACACGTATTTCTTCATCACCCCTCCCCTCCCTCACCACCACCACCACCAACCCCACCACCACAATCAAACCAAAACCAAAACCAGAAATCAAAACAGCCCAAACGTCGCCGCATCCTGCTGATTCCCCATGACGGACACGAACGACTCGAGATCGAGGTTCGACAGGTCAAAGTTCCAGTCCATCGACGGCCACGCGGCGTCGAGGACGTCGCTCGACACGCTGGGCGCGCGCTGCTCGAAGGAGCCGAAGCCGGGGGGCGTCTCGAGGTCGGGTTGGCTGGGGTCGGTGCCGGGGGGCATGACGCCGCCGGAGCCGCCGGGGGTGGCGGATGATGATGATGATGCTATGTTGTTGTCGGGGTTGATGTATTGCTGTTGCTGGTAGTCGGGGAGGCCGTGGTGGGGGAAGTTGGGGTTTTGTTGTTGGCCGGGGATGGTTGCGGATAGTGGTTGTTGTTGTTGTTGTTGTTGTTGTTGTTGTTGTTGGGGTTCGGCGGTTGTGGTGATGCCCGTCAGCATTTCGACTTTGCCGCGCATCTCGTCGATGGCGGCGATGATGCTGATGATGGGCTCGCGCGGGTGGATGTGGCGCAGGGCGCGGATGCCGCGGTTGATGTAGCGGATGTGGCGGCGGGTGGCGATGCGGTCGTGGAGCGCGGCGAGGATGAGGACGAAGCAGGCGGTCTCAAGGAAGAAGCAGTTGTTATATACGCCCTTTGGGGGATTCTGTTAGTTCTGGAGATGCTGTGAGGACGCTGGACTTACTTCGGCTCCCGGCCCGGTTGAGAAGACGATTTCGCCTAGCATCACTATTGAGCGGGCGGCGTCTACGGTGTATTCGCAAGCCTCCAACAGTGGAGGTATGTTAAAGGGGTTGGACTTTGAATCGGAATCTTTCCCTTCGGCTTCGCCACGTCTCTTCAGCTCGACGAAGAGAAGTAGAAAAGGTCGAAATGTGAGAAGGAGGGTGTAGAAATACACTGCTTGCTGTTAGCAGAGGAAGCGTTGGATCGCGAAGCAGAAGGTTACACGTGATTAAAAAGATGGACAGCTGGCAGGATGGAAGGTGTACGGGAAGTCATGGTACAGGCGTTGTAGGAATATAATGAAACACTCACAGTAAGAAATCACCGCGCGTGTGACAAAGCTCTCATCTCGTTCAGTTCCTAAGTGGGAGCCGAGGGTGAATCCGAGGTCATCCTTAACGGTCTGGGCAAAACTACGCAGCTTGTTGCGAATACGATGAGCATGTTTCAGATCGGCGCTCACGGATGCATCGTGATGGTTGTAAAAATGCTGGACGCTGCGTATGAGTTCTGACAAGGTGACCTGGGCCCACATAAACGATGGGCGCTCTGGTTGAGAGAGCCCAATGTCTTGCAGTGAAAGAGATGACGGTCTTCCAAGGCCGGAGCAGATGAGGCTATAGTAAAAGGCGTTAGAGCGAGCTCGGGTGGCGGCTCAGCAAATGAGTGAATACGAACCTTTCAAAGTAAAATAAACTCCAGCATGTCCGACTGACTTCAGAGCACTCCTTGAGGGACTGTCGACTGGAAGGGCTCCCGCGGTGCATTCCCGCCGCAAATGCTTTACGGATGGCGCCGCCGAGATAGAGGTAACTCGAGTTCGGGTTGCCGACAATAAATTCGCAATACGCGTATCTCAGGGGTCAGCCCGTGTGCGGCTTGGAAGATTGGGTGGGGAACTTATCATAAGTAGAGTAATCTGAACAGTACGCAAGTTGACGATATGCAGAAGGGAATCGGCTTCGGTCCGAGCTTGAGATAACAAGGTTTTCCTCCACAATTCGTGCTGGCTAGGGCAGGCACCTATTGCCATGGCGACAATGACGAGGGCTCTCTCGGAAGGGTCGATCTTTGCATCGTCGCCGTATCCATACAGCCGCTCGAAGTTGGCGCACAGCTGGTCGGTGGAGAGGAATGGAAGCTGGAGATGGACGGTGGAGAGGTAGTTGTGCAGGAAAGTACGGGCGAGCTCATGCCTCAGGAACATGGGATTGGTCTCGCGCTGGCCGGGGGTGTTGCCAAAGGCAAGGCCCTGGTACTTGTAGACATCGATGCTTTCGTTCCCATTCTGGACTTCTTCGACATGGGAGCCGGGACGGGGCACGTCCTCGTGGGCGGTTAGATGGGTGTGGAGGTGTTGCAGCAGGGAGAAGTTGGACGAGGAGCCGTAGTACAGCTGCAGCACGCAGGCGGGCGAGTCGGCGGGGACGTGGGTAGCGCGGATGTTCTTGTAAATGTGATAGCGCGGAGGGGCCTCCGAGAACGCCGAGGAGTCGGGCTGGCTGCTCTCGCGGTCGGCAGTGACGTCGGGGTCGTCCTCGGCCTTGAGGGGCTCCTGGGCGAGGTGCGGGCCAGGGGTCGGGGCGGTCGGGGCGGGGTCTGTGGAGGTGCGGCCGGTGCGGCGGCGGATGAACGACCTGTATGAGCAGACGGTGTTGCGCCTGCTGCACACATTGCACGGGCTGAGGCCGTTGCATTTCTGCTTGCGCCGGCGGCATTCCTCGCACGCCTTGGAGATCTTGGGGCCCCGCAGCGACGCTGGCGGGCTGGGGTCAGCACGTGGACAGGCGGTGTATACGGCGCAGGCGCACAGTACCTGCCGGCAGAGACTCGTCCATTTGCACCTCTCGTCAATGGTGGTTCTTGGGCGGAGCTACGGAATTGTCGGATTTGTCGGAGAGGGCTGAGACAAGGCCCCTTGCACGTGACCTCTCGCTTGCGCCTGCCGCCCGCGCCTTCCCTTTTGGATCTGCCCTCGCTTCCTTCGCGTCGCCGCCTCGTCTGGCCGTCACCTCCATTCCATCATCTCGCTCTGCATTCTGTCTACCTCGTCCACGACCAATCCCCCGCAGACTCCACTCCCAAGACGGCAATCCGACCTTCAGGAATCAAGCCCTCGTCCCTTGCAATGTTCTGCCCATCAAGCACGAGACCGTTATCCCCATGTTCGGTAGTCCCCACTACCAGGCACATGGCTCCCTGGGCCGTCAAACGTCGCTACCAGGGGGCTGCTTCTCCAACATTACCGCTTGAAGCTCGGATAGGTATCCCAAGGTACATGGAGTTGCAGCATCTTCGACCGCGACATTCCATACGTGCCCGCTCATCGGCATCAAATCGGAGCGTAGGCCAGAGGGTTACAACACGTCGGAATGGAGCCTATTCCTGCGCCAAGCAGTTCCTTCATGGTCGTAGCCGGAATTCTGTCTCCGCATCGCATTTCCATCAACCTGCAGATTGCATCGTGATAGTCCCCATTTTTTCGCTGCCGAATATCTGACTATAAATCGGGGCTTCCTTGATCAGACAAGCAAACGTCGCTCTGCACCCTTTCGCTTTCGCGCCTCGCAAGCACTGCAGCCATGTCTTCGGTCGTCTTCTTCCCGGCTCTCTTCGCTGTGGCAGCATTTGCTGCTCCGCAGGTTATGGGCCCTCTCAACCAGACCTTCACTATTCCACAGGTCCCGCACGCACAGGTCCTCAAAAATGGACCCTTGGCCATGGAAAGGACCTATCTCAAATACGGCCTTCCGGTGCCCGACTTCGTCTCCGTAGCTGTTGCGAACTCGGCTGCTGCCGCCGCCGGTCTCTCCGAGCGCTCTGTTGCGGCGACCCCCGCAGATGGCTTCGACACTCTGTACCTGTCGCCCGTCACGCTGGGGTCCGATACGCTCAATCTGTATCTTGACAGCGGATCTTCCGACTTGTGCGTATCTGACACCCGCTTGTTGAATCCGCTAACACATGACGCGCCAGATGGGTCTTCTCCACGCTCATGGCATCCGGCTCTACCAATGGCCAGTCACTCTACAATCCCTCCAGGTCCGGTGTTCTCCTGCCACAGCAATCGTGGACCATCACGTATGGTGACGGTAGCGGAGGCTCAGGTCTTGTCTACGCCGACAAAGTGGTGGCAGGCGAAGTGACTGCGACCAAGCAGAGCGTCGAGGCAGCCACCAGTGCTTCATCCCTTTTCGTCCAAGATACCAACAGCGATGGCGTCATGGGCCTTGCCTTCAGCAGCCTCAACTCTGTCAGGCCCACGCCTCAGAGAACCTTCTTCGACACGGTGAAGAACACCCTCGCCAAGCCACTCTTCACCGCGTTGCTGAAGAAAGGTGCGGCGGGCAAGTACGACTTTGGATTTCTAGACACTTCCTCGTACACGGGCTCAATCGTGTACACCAACGTACTGACCACTCCCAAACCGGGATTCTGGGGATTCAACGCCACTGGTTACTCGATTGGGTCTGGGGCCGTTGTCCAGAAGAGTATATCGAGCATCATCGACACGGGAACCAGTCTGTTCTACCTGCCGTCGGACGTTGTGGCAGCCTACTACTCCCGGATCCCCGGCGCGTCCAAGAGCACCTACTTCGGAGGCTGGATCGTGCCCTGCACCAGCACGCCACCCGCCTTCAGCACCGTCATCAACGGATCGCTCGTCACCATGCCCGGCTCGTATCTCATCTACGGCGCCGTCGACCAGTCCAACAACTGCTACGGTGGCATCCAGGAGAACACGGGCATCGGTTTCTCCATCTACGGCTTGATCTTCTTGAAGTCCCAGTACATCGTCTTTGACCAGACGTCGGCCAACGCCCCGAGGCTCGGCTTTGCCAGGCAGCAGGGTGTTTCTTACGTGTAGTTTCGATGACTGCTACCTTTGTGATGGGTGATGGAAACGCCCCGCTTCTTGGCTTTTCCGGACGGGTTTGCGTCCGTCTTGAGCCACGCCCCTTGTGAGCACCTGCCTAGGTGATCGTGGAGATTACCGTTCGAGTCAGGCAAGAATTGATTATTATCCATTTGGTGTCGTTGAGTTTGCTGTGAATTGCATCTGCTAGCTATGTTGAAAGTGTGGCTATTGTGTGGGTTTCATGGTCGACGCTTCAAAGGCCCCCTCTTCACTCTACAGTGACATGACCGTGCCCTCCACAATCATCGGCAACGCAGGTTGAATCTCAATCGTCTGTTCAACATCAGTCTCACCACCACCCACCCCCACACAAACGACCAAAAACTTCGGCATGGTCGGAGCTCTGTTCCCGCCCGTTAGAAGTGCGCGTGCGCTGCTGCTGACTACCTCCCGAACGACTCTACCTCGTCCGCCGGATCCCTCGGAGGTAACGTAAGTCAGTTTGAGGCGGCTTCCCCTCCAACCTCCTCCTCCCCATCATCATCATCCTCCCTCTCACCCCCCAAAAACCCCACAGCCCCACCAGCCTCGCGCTCCCCCTCCCGTCTCAGCCTCCCGTCCTCCTCCCCCTCCTCCGCCGCACCCTCCCCAGCCTCCTCCCCCACCACGCCCTCACCTCCCCCTCCCACGCCTCCGCCGCACCCTCCGCGCTCCTCCTCTCCGCCCGCCGCTCCGCCTGCTGCCGAAAAAACTCCGCATGCCGCTGCATGTGGCTCCTTTGCGCCTCCCTCCTCTCGCGCAGCAGCCCGCCGCCTCCGGGAAACCCGGTCGTGGGCCCCACCGGCGCGTCCGCCGCCCACGCGCGCCACGCCGCCGCGACGCGCGCGTCGTGCGAGGGGAAGTGCGACGGCGGCGGCGGCGGGAACGCGCGCGCTTGCTGCCGCGTCAGCGCGAACCACGTCGCGTCGGCCGGCAGGGAGGGGTCGTCGGCGTAGTGGATGAAGGGGAAGGGGCCCGGGCCCGGCGGGGCGTGGGTGAGGTAGTTTGGTACGGGGAGGGAGAGGGCTGGGGGGAGGGGGGAGGGGGGGAGGCTGGAGGAGGGGGAGGACGACGACGACGACGACGACGACGACGAGGCGAGAGATGAGGGGTTGCGGCGGCGGCGGGGGGAGGGAGGGAGAGCGTGCTGTGTGGGCCGGTTGTTGGAGAGGGCGCTGCCGTCTTCTTCTTCTTCTTCTTCTTCTTCTTCTTCTTCTTCTTCGCGGCGGGTGACGGGGCCGAGCTCGGATCGTCGTCTGCTGTTTCCGTTGGTGGCTGGGGCGGGTGCGGATCGTCTGCTGCTGCTGCCGTTGGTTTCTGGTGGGGTGGAAGAGGATGGCCTGCCGTTGGCGTTGGCTTCTGAGGCGGAGGCGGGTTGCCTGTCGTTAGCGTTGTACTCTGCGACAGAGGCATATCGCCTACTGTTGCATTCGTCCTCGGACACGGATCTGGAGCGTCTGCCGTTGACGCTATCGTTCATGATGGGCTGACGACTTGAAAAGATTGCGAAAGTTGCGAGAGTGATGCTGGTGGTGGAAGAATGTCTTCAAAGTTTGTGAATATTGAATAACGAGCAGAGAAACTGTGCACTTCGACTCGAGCAGTATCACAGTAGTAGAATAAGTGATGACTATCGTTGGGGTTGGAAAAATTTGCCGCGGGTTGAGCGTTGGGTAGAAGTTCAGATCCCTGAGGTAGCTCCTTCCTCGGTAGAGTGGCGCTCCTTTGGGCCTCCGGGGACAGTGCGCGCATCAGCATACTTCCCTTGGACCTTCCGTGTGTAAGGAGTGAGACCTTATTCCTCTCTGTTACGCAGCAGCTGTGTTCGGGCGCAAATGTGGAAGTGACGCTGGTTGGCCATGCCAGGCTTGGGTTGCGCAACAGCACATCGCAAAGTACTTGCTTCTTGAATTCCCGTCGCAAAGTGGGGCAGCTCTGCCTTTCCTCAGCGAATTTTGATCGCTCATCGGGGGCACGGGTTCATGCTCCCATGGTCCCCCGGTAAGCAAACTTCGAACCCTGAATCTCATCGAAAGCCGACCCGTGGTTCTGACATGTCGTGGCCGACATACTTGCTCTCGCAAATCATGATATGGCGTCCTGATTTTGCCATGTAAGACGTACATGGGGTCGTCTTTGCAGATAAAAGCAGGCGCAAAGTGAGGGGTGATGCAGTTTTGGCAGGCCGCGTCGAAGTCAGGCACCACTTGAGTCTTGAATCGTTTAAGGAACTTTTGGGTTCAGATTGTGCTTGTAGCTGTCTGTCAGTGGATGTTCGGTTCCCCACGAGTTACATATCACGATTGAGTGAGTGTAAAATGACTCTCTTTGGCTCTACATCTCTAGAAGGCGAAGGAGATAAAAGCATACCTGCGTAGGTAGCTAAATAGAACGCCTGGATGATTTTATATTACTTTCAGGTTATGCATACTCGATATTTCCTTCGACGAAGGAAGAGTGTAAGAATTTCCAGCAAAGCCATGGGAGTTTGATCATCCATGCCCTCTAAGTCATTCCATCATTAGTCCCTTTCCTTCTTCAATTTTTTTTGTTCTTTTCTATTTTATTCCTTCTTCTTAACGAAGTAATCCTCACCGATCCGCTGCTCTGGCCTTCTTGCGTGCGGATCCGAGGATTTGGAAATCCCCCTTTCCTTTTCTCTGGGGTTTTGGGTGTTTCCCGGCTGTGATTGTTGGTATGCGCGCTTTACTGGTCAAACCCTTCGCGATATCCGCCTCAAGTCCTTTGGCTCGGGGCCCTGCCACCGCGCCGAACCATGCGGCTGGTTCCTTCAGTTGCCCGAGATCAGTCGAAGAAAGAAAGAGAACCAGGAGGCCCGGAGGCAAAGACAGCTGAATAAACTACATATTTCGATGAATCTAGCCACCTCGTGGTCATTTAAAGACCCGACTGCTTGTTTACTTGATGCTTGCTGGTAGCTTGCCCGTTTGCGTGAAGTTTGGACTCGTAGTGACACGATGCAATCGACACTATAAGGGAAAAGAACCTGTCTTCCTTTGACTTGACCCATGACGTCACTTTCCAAAAGAACAGCAACCGCAGGCGTAAATATCATAATGTCATAACTGCTGGGGTATTCAAAAGAAAAAAAAAACCCCCCATCAAGCCGACGCGCCAATCACCAAGGCACCGCCCCCTCTCCGTCACCAAGTACCTAAAGGGAAAAGAAGAGATCCCAAAGCACCCGTCCCGCCCACCCGATGCAATAAAAAAAAAATAATAAAAAAACCCCCCCATCCCATCCCCCAACCACCAACCATCAAACAACATTCCTCGGCCCCCCCAACCCCACCTCCTCAACCCAAACCCTCACCTCCACCACCTCCGCCCCCTCCGCCCCCGCCTCCAACCCCCCGCTGGTGGCAGCCGCCGGCACCTCAACACTACACTCGAACAACCCGCCACCGGTCCCCTCCAACTCGTCCACCCTCGCCTCGAGCTCCTTCCGCATCGCCTCGCGCGCCTCGACGGCGTCGATGCGGGGCCTGCGCGGCATGCACGCGTCGAGCAGCGCGGCCGCGGCGTCGCGGTTGGCGGCGTCGCGGACCGTGTAGGCGCCGAGGATGCGGGTGGTGTGGTGCGTGATGATTGGTTGTTTTTGGGGGCGGCGGCGGCGGTGGGGAGAGCGGGAGGGGGCTGCTGCTGTTGCTGTTGCTGGCGATGGCGATGGCGATGGGGGTGGGGAGGGTTGATGGTTGTTGTTGTTGTTGTTGTTGTTGTTGTTGTTGTTGTTGTTGGTTTCGGTGGTTTGCTGCGGGTGTTCGGGGTTTGGTTGGGGCGAGGAAGGCTCGAGGAAGAGGTCGTCGATGTTTTTGAAGAGATCGTCGAAGTCGGGGTCGGTGGGGAGGGAGGCGGCGGCGGCGGCGGCCGTGGTTGTGACGGTGGCAGTGGCGGTGGCGGTGGTGTCGTCGGCGACATCATCGACGATGTTGTTGTCGACATTATCATGGTTGCCCTCATCGCTGTTGCCGTCATCATCGTGGTTGCTGCCACCGCCATCGCCGCCATCATGCTCGCTCCCACTCCCACCCTCCCCCTCCCCCTCACTATCCCCATCCCCAACCCCTCCCTCCCCCTCACTATCCCCATCCCCAACCCCTCCCTCCCCCCCAACCACCACAACCGTCCTCGTCCCCACCTCCTCGACACAAACAACCCACTGCCTCTTCGCCAACCACCCCACCCCTCCGCCCACAACGTCGTCCCTTCCCCCTCCTCCCCTCCCGGCGCCCTCCCCCGGCGCCCTCAAACTCCTCCCCACATCCACCCTGACCACCGTCGTCGTCGTCGTCGTCGTCACCCTCTTCCCCTTCCGTGCCCCACCAAGAACGGGTTGTTGTCGTTGTTGTTGTTCCACGTGCTCCACGCGATAATGCAGCATCCCCTCGTCGTCGGCCTCGCACGAGAAGCTCTTGCAGCCGGGAGCGATGCCCGCGACGCCGAAGCGGCTGCGCTGGATCTCGTCGCCGGCGGCGGCGTTGGCGGCGCGGAGGATGGTGTGCGCGGCGGGCCCGATGACGTACGTGGGTGCTTCGGCTTCGGCTTCGGCGGCGGCTGCGGCTGCGGCTGCGGCTGCGGCTGCGGCGTCTTCTGCTTCTTCTTCTTCTTCTGAGGATGAGGATGAGGACATGGTTGTGGTGGTGGTTGACCAGCATTTGCGTGTGACGTGGTACTGGAACCAGACCTCGTTTTCGTTGAGGGGCTCGGGCTCGATGGTCGTGACGGTGCGGGTTTTTGTCGCCGTTGTGAGGGCTTGCTTGGTGTTGTTGTTGCCGTCATCATCATCATCATCATCATCATCATCATCGGAGGTGGTGGTGGACTCGTCGGACTCGGCCTCGCCGTCCGTCAAGAAATCCGCCATCGCCTGCTGGTTCGCCATGTACCGCTCGTACGCGTTCGGATCCCACTTCTTCCCGCCCAGCCTCGGCCGCTGCTGTTCTTCCCCCTCCCCGTCATCCTCCTCCCTCTCCCTCGCTGCAACAACCGCCGGCAACCCAATCAGCCCCGCAACGTCGCCGCCCTTCTTCCCACCATCCCCCCCCTCATTCTTGGTGGTAGTGGCCACCAACTCCGGCCACCGCCGCCTCACCCTCTTCAGCCGATCCCTCAGCCCCTGCACCGAGAACCGCTTGCCCGTCCGCGCCGCGTACAGGATGCGGACCTCGGCCCACGCCAGCCCCTTCTCGCGCCAGTGGTGCAGCTGCTTGTCGTCGTGCTCCTCGAGCACCGACAGCGGCGTGGTCGGCGTCTTGTTCGGGTCGACGAGCGGGCCGAAGTCGTCGGGGTCGTGGGGAGGAGGAGCGGTGGTTGTTGTTGTTGGTGGTGGTGGGCGGGGGGCAGGGCGACGGGGGGTGGTGGTAGTGGTGGTGTTGTTGGTTGTTGTTGGTTTTTTGGTCGCTTTCGCGGGGAGGAGGTCGCTCTCGCGGGGTAGGAGGTTGTTGTTGTTGTTGTTGTTGTTGTTGTTGTTGTTGTTGTTGTTGTTGTTGTTGTTTTTAGTAGTGCCGGCGTGCAGGTTCTTGGGCTTCGCGGCGGGCATGAAGGCGCTGCTGCCGCTGCTTTTCGGCGGCCTGCCAACGGGTCTGGTGGAGCCGGCGCCTGCGCCTGCAGGCTTGTTGCTGGAAGAAGGCTGTTGCATGTGCTTCTTGAGCGGGCCGTTGGCGAGGGCTTGCTCGCGCCGGGCGGCGTTGCGCTGGGCGGTCTCGCGGGCGTTGCCACTCGGCGCAGGCTTCCTCGTGTCAGACCGGTCGTCGTTGCGATCTTTTGCTGGTTCCTTCGTGGCGCCTGCGAGGATGGATTGTAGGCTTGTCGGCTCTCCCGGGTTGGATTTGTCGGCATCGTGAGCGAGCTTCGTTTGCAGAGTGTCGTTGGTGGCGACATCTTGCGAGGTGGCAGCGGTCGAGGCCGCTGGAGGCGAGGAATCGCCGGTGGTTTCTTGAGTTGGCTCAGCTGCTTGATTAGACATTGCTGCTTTGGCGGACGGAGTTTGCTGAGTGTTGTTCGCTCCTGCATTTGTGTTATTCGCGATGTGCATATCTGGGAGTAGAAAATCCAGAGGTGCGGAAGTGCGTGTAGGAGACGAAAGTGGCGACATCATGTCAGATAAGTCCTCAGCAGGAAGATCAAACCTCGTACCTTTCATACTTCCAACTGTCTCAATATGGCCCGCCTCATCGCCCTTCTCCTGGTAAGTGACTGCCTGCCCAGTTGCTACATCAGACGGCTCGTTGAACAGATCATCCATGTCGTCGAGTTCTCCATCGCCTCCTGGCATATCGGCATCTACCTGGCCGCCATCCTCAGCGAGGTCGTCGGCGAAGCCAAGTTCTTGATCATCTCCCTCAAGACCATTAGCATAAACCATCGCCTCATCCTCAACCCCGTCCTGTCCGTCTTCCTCCACAAACTCATCACTCTTCACCTTCCGCTCTCCAACCGCAGTCTTCTTCTTCTTATTCTTCGTCTGTTTCCCCTCCTTCGCCGCACTTTTCTTCTTCTTCTCCGCCCGCTCTTTCCCACCACCATTACCACCACCATCCGCCGTCATCTCCTCCTTCTCCCTCTCCTGCTGCAGCCGCGCCTCGTGATACGCGATCCGCTTCCGCCGCAGCTCCTTCTCCTTGAGCTTCTTTTGCTTCTCCTTCTCCCGCCTGACCTCCTCCAGCACCGACGCCATCACGTCTTCCCGCTCGACTTCGCTAGCATCGGACGACAACGACGACGACTTTTGGTCGACATCATCATCGCGGCCCTTCTCGACTGAATCAAAGGCGTGATTTTGCCGAGCACGTGGAGGAGGAGAAGAACGACGAAGCGCAGAAGAAAAAGAAGAAGTGTAGCCGCTGCCGACGTCCCTCGTCTCCGTCTTCTTCTTCTTCGTCCCCATAGCACCAGCATCCAGCGCGGCCAGGGCCTGCTGCCACGCCGCCTTCTCTTCCTTGGCTTCGCTCTCCTTCGACACCTCGGCTGCAGCGGTGGGCTTCTTCTGACTGGTACCCGCGGCGGGCTCTTCGACCTTCTTCGCCCTGCCCTGCTTCTTGAGCAGTTTCTTGATCATGGCCGCGTTGCTCGTCCGTTCGCGACGCGTGGCGGGCAGGGGAGGAGGTTGAGGGGGGTGATGGGTTGTTGCTTGGCTCGACTTTGCTGGTGTTGCTGCTGCCGCGACGGACGCAGTTGCAGTTGCTGTTGGTGGAGGCGAAGGAGGAAGAGGAAGAAGAGAGGGAGAAGACGCAGCCACGTTCTTTTCCCCATGCTGCTCGCCATGTCCACGTCGACGACCAGCCCTTCCGCCGCCTCCATCGCTCTCACTACTCGACGTCTCCCCCTCCTCCGCGTTGGATATATCCACACCATCACCACCACCACCACCACCACCCCCATTCTCCTTCTTCCTCTTCACCACCGACGACAACGACGACAACGACGGCACCTTCTTCTTCGACAACAACAACCGCGGCGGCGGGGGCCCGCCCGAACGCCCGCCGCTCAACTTCTTCGGCGTCGGCGTGCCGAACGTCGACGAAGAAGCGGCAGACGACGACAACGACAACGCCGACGCCTTCGAGTACTCCTCCTGGGTGTTGGACTCGCGGATGCGGCGGGCCGTCTCCTGCATCAGTTGGCGGGTGCTGGTGAGAGATTTGTTGACGACCGCCGGTTGTTGCGGAGGGAGTTTGGTTGATGGTGATGATGACGGGGGAGGGGGAGGAGGAGGGGGAGCGGGCTGACCGGTTGTTGTTGTTGTTGTTGTTGTTGTTGGTTGTTGCGTGGCGCCGAAGGCTGTGGGGGACGAGGGGTGGGGGTGATGGCCGTTTGCTGCTGCCGCTGGTGCGTCATCGTCATCGTCGTCGTCGTCGTTGTCGTCGTCGCCAAAGAGTTCATTGACGTCGTTCTCGTGTCGCTCCCGGCGCGCACGCTCGCGCAGCGCCTGGCTGGCGGAGATGCCGGAGAGTTTGTCGTGGTGGTGCTGAACTGTCAGCGGCCTGCCAGTCTGCCGCTCGGGCGCCGCGAGATCGCCCGTCGTCGCCGCCGTCGTCGTCGTCGTCTTCTTCAAAATCGACCCTTTCGGGACCTGGCCGTCGCGCGAGCCATCCTCTCGCGCTTTCGACAACTTCTTCGGCGCCTTGTTGTCGGGCAACGGCCACGCCTCCTCTTCGTCCGAATCTTCATCCATGAAGGCTTGCACTACAGGGGGACGGCGGTGGTAGACGTATTGCTCGATAGCACCCGCGGGAGGCATCCCATTCCGGCGCTTCTCCGGCCGGTGGTCGCTGCGATGCTGCCGCTTCGGTGCCTGTTGTATCGTCGGCGGGCGCGAGGGATAGTAGGCTTCCTCCGGGCTCCGCGGGCGTTTCGACACCACCGCGAGCGACCCCACGAACGCGTCGCGATGGCGGCCATCGAGGCCTTCGTCGTCAATGCAGTATGTTCCCTGTGCTGCTGCGAGGTTGCGGTCGTTGATCTTGAGACGCTTCCGACTCCTCGACCGGTCCCGGGGACGGTGGTACTCGGCGTCGGCGGTGGCGTAGTCGGGCCCGATGTTGTTGTCGGTCGTGAAGTCGTCGCGCTCGCGCTGGCGGGATCGCTCGAGGTCGGACGGGCGGCGTTTCGACGCTGGGGGGTTGCCTCCGCGGCGGGCGTGGCGACTGACGGCGGATGGGCGCTGGTAGTCGTCGTCGTCGTCGTCGTCGTCGTTGTCGTCACTGCACAGGTCGATTACTTCGAGTTGTGGGCTCATCTGGCCGTTGAGCGGCTGCGTCTTTTGGGATGCTGCTTGGCTGGAGAAGTCGTCGAATGTTTTGAACTTGCGAGCATCGTTTTTCTGGCTCGACCTGGCAAGTCGGTCCCTGTGGCGTTCGTGGGGCGAGGCATTGCGTCTACGCTCCGGGGATGAGTGGTAGCCGTTTCGCGATGGGTAGTCTGGCTCTGGTAAGTAGTCTCCTCGAGCTGAGGGGTGATGGCCGTGGCCCCGCATGTAGTACGAACCGCCGTTTGACATGTGCTGTCTCTCGTGGCCGTTGTGCTGAGAAGAGCGTGGCAAAGTGTAGTCAGGCTCGTCGGGGTCCCTGATGCTGTCTTCCGCCTCGTCCTCCATGTCGTCTTCGGTCATCCATTTGTCACTATGTGTGTACCGTTGGCCTGGGATCGCATGCTCGGAGCTGGCCGTCGGCGAGTCTTCTTCGGGTGAGATACCCGCGAAGTGCACGTTGCGTCGGGTTGACTCCATAGTCGGATGTTCTCTTGGCCGCCTGGTTCGGGGAGCGTGTACGCCGCGTGAGCGTGGATAAAGATATCCAGCCTGACTGGATCTAGACGCTACTCGAGGGCGCTGGCGGCGGTCATGGATTATTCTTGGCTGCGCTTCATGGTGAGTTCGATGTCTGGAGTGGGTTTGGCGGTGGCTTCCTTTGCTGACACGTACTTCCTGACCAGGTCCTTCCTCAACAGCCCTTTGCCGACGCTGCGATTCGGAGTAGATCTTGTGCCTTGAATGGTGAGGCTCAACCGAGTAGTCAAGGCCCATGGTTGATTCGGAAGGTAGAAGTTATGTAGGTGGAGTGCAAAATCAAGGGTCTACGGGTCCACGTGAGGTCCAAGAGAACATGCGGATGTGCAACTCTAGTCGAAGTGAGCGTGACCTTTCGAAGTCCGCGATGATTGGACGTCCAATGCCGCAGCAAGATTAAGTCGGCGGATGACCAAGTCCAAACCGCTGAGTTTTGGGCGGACTGATCAGTACAGTGGGCCCGGGACGAGTTACCCACGAGCACCCTCCCTGTCTCATAAACTTCCTTCTTCTCTCCTCTGCAGACTCTTCACTGGGCAGACTCTGCAGCTACCAGCTGCGCCGCCCTGCGACAACGTGGAGGACGTCAACCAAAGTACTGCTCACAGGAAAGCTGCTCAGTCTTTCCGTAAAAAGGATAGTATCCAGGCTCTTTTTGAAAACCTGTCAAGATGACTGATCAGTATGGTTATCAAGCGTGGAATCCGTGGAGTGGGGAGATGGATCGCGGCAGGCCACCTGATGCGTGGGTTGGGTACTCACCGTTTTCTATTGAGGAGTTTCAATAGGATTGTACTGCGCAGAGCCCAAGGGAGGTACAATGAGCCTGAGATTTGAGATGTTTAATCGACAGTTGGTGGTGTCGAGTTGCGAGAACAATGCCAGGGTGCGGATGACGGCGCGCAGGGACGATGCAGCTCAATAGCGCGTCATGTGCGCTGCCGTCACGAGCTTCCATGGAGGCTCAACGGGAGCAGTGGCCAGTGCTGAGCGCGTCATCCAGATCTTGCCATTGGGGTGAATATGCCTGCCTCGGAAAATGTTGGGAATGGATGCTCTTGCAATGGCTAGGAAGCGGTTGCGGATTCGCGGACATTGCATATCGGTACCTTCGCCGGAGCAAGTTTGCGCCTCTGCGCTTGAACCGTTGGCCTTCATGGCTTATGGGCACGCTTGTCGGTAGCCAGTCTGAGACAGTTATAGAAACCATACACCTGCAAAAGTGAGCGCCAACCAAGATTCGCAAGAGCTGGTTTCCCACATTTCTGAGCCATCAGTTTCCACCCTGTACAAACCCTTGAGATGAGCATTGAAAACGACAAAAGTACGCGGGAGGGATAGTGCTCAATCAGTAGTTATGCTCAGGAGTGATGAAATCGACGTTCTTTGACCACCAACCACTCGTGTAGCAACATGCTCACCTGCCATGCTCACCTGCCACTAACTCCCTCCGCACCCAGATCCTTACCATAAAACAAACACCCCCACCACGCAAGCATCCCTCCCTACCACCAACAGCCATCAGAACACTTCCAAAACCAAGAAACCCAAATTCTTTACTTGCTGCCGTTTCCCATGATATACGCGTCACTGCTACTCTCCGCTCCGTCGTCCTTCTGAAAATCCACCACCGCCCACTTCACCCTTCCACGCCGCCGCCGACCGTTCCCCCCCTCCCTCATCACGATCCGCAAACGCTAAACGGCAGCAACGCCCAACATTGCTAACACCGACCGTTTTTGGGACAACGTGATACGACCGACACGCTTCGATGTAGAAGTATTCGAGACCGGCCAGCCAGCCAGTCGTCGAAGCGAACACGCGGGCACTGCTTGCATATCAGGTCTGCGGACGACGGAGCACCTTTTAGAGGACCGTGAAAACTGCTCAACGACGACGGGCGATGCGTACGTAGTGTTTATGCATGCTGCGCATTGCAGGTTGATGATGATGAAACGATGGTTCGGTTGATGATGATGCGTGCGTGCGTCAAAGAGCCACGATGGTGAAGGAAGAAAAATTCAGTTCTTGCAGGGTCTAGTTTGACAGGCCAGATAGACCATTGAGGCGGGAAACCTCCGACCGTGCGATTGCATGCTCATCTTTTGTGGTAGACAACGATGCCCTTGCCTCACGCTGTCGCCTTCTCGCTCTCCCTGAGCTGCGCGGCGAGAGATGAGTTTGGTCTGAATTGATTGCGCGTCGAGGATCGAGTTTGTCAAGCGACGAGTGCGAAAGCTTACTCGGCCATGCGAAGACGCAACCCCGCAAGACAAGTCTTCATCTCATCGGTGGCATCTGCCAGTATGCAGTAGTCGTCGACGTGTGAGGGTTGTTTGGAAACCGGTGTGGCTGTTGTGAAGTATGTAGAAGAACAAGAGACCGGCCGGCACTTACAAGAAAGCTTCCATCGTAAACTAACCAGCAATCATTCCATTCCATGCGTCACCAGGACACCCGCAATCGAAGCCAAAGAACACCCACCCGCTCTCATCAACAAAAGAGGAAGAAAAAAAAGTCTCAAAAGCCATAATAAGAGCTCTCAACATCCGCAACTCCACCACTCTACACCCTTCCAATCTACTCCCCTCTCCATTCTGTTTTAGTGCCCACCCGTCGTCGGCAGCCCCAAGTAGACCTTGAAGCTGTCGTAGATGAGCCACTGGAACGCGGTGAGCGTACCAATCATGACGATACGAACGGGCAGGCCGTTCCACAAGCCACCGAAGCCGATGTTGCCGTAGATGCGGGCCATGGCGGCGCCAGCGCCCTCGCCGGCCTTGCGGTCGGAGTTGAGCTTCGAAACCATGACATCTATTCCATATGCATCAGTCTTCCGTGTTCTTACAGTTCATGAAGGGGAGAAGAAGAAGAACGTACCTGCGGGATGCGAAACGACGGCGCAACCGATACCCGCGATGTAGCCGCCCAAGAAGCTGACGCCCGTCTGCTGCAGGCCGTTGTACGCCTCCTTGGGCTTGCCGAGCTGCTTGTAGATCTGCTCGACGGCCTTTTCGAACGACGCGAACTTGACCATCTGTACCACAACAACACGTCAGCACCCAACAATCCACACAAATTCCTCCAAGAAGGGAGGAAAAAAAAAAAAAAGACAAGAGAACCAAAAACTCACCGTATACGGAATCTGCCTCCCCCAAAGCGGCACCAAGCCCTTATACAGCCCGGCCACGCCTTCCTGCTTCACCACCTTGGCGACGCCCTCGCGCATGTTCGCCGCGAACGGCGGTAACGTCGTCTGCATGCGCACCTTGACCGCCTCCCACGGACACAGCGCCATGTCCGCCAAAAACTCGGCGCTCGCGCTGGCCCCCAGGTACACGACCGTCTTGTTGGTGTTGGGGAACCACTTCTCGCCGTACATGTACTTGAAGACCTCGTAGAAGCCGTACTTGCCCGCGCCCTGCAAGCTGTACCCGACGAACGTCGGCGACCACCCGAAGAAGACGCCGCGCAGCCCCTCCTTGGCGAAGATCTGCCGCCATGCGCTGATGTTGGAGCTGTAGATCTTGGGGTCGACTTGGCGCCGGCACTTGACGAGGTCGAGCGGCGTGACGGCGGTGTGGGTGGGGCCGCATGCTGTGGGGTGGCGGGTGGCGGGGTTAGCCTTTTTGCCTTTTGCTTTCGTGTTGGGTTTGGAGAGGAAAGGGGGGGGTAGTAGGCGGCGCTGCTGCTGCTGGGTAGGTGTGGGCTAGGGCGGTTGACAGCGCCATCGAAACAATGACTCGATGCGGGTGAACAAACAACCAGCCCAATTGGATGCGCGCGCATGAATCAGGGCTTCTTTTTTTTTTTTTTGTGGTGTTGCCCCATACAAGGTGCTTGCGCACATACGCGCGTGTGCCTTACCAAGCACGCGTGGGGCGTCTTTGTCAGACGCGCCAGCTAGCACAAAAAGTGGGATAGACGGGGAGAGCTGAAAGCTTGCTTACCGATGATGCCGCCCAAGGTGCAAGCGGCGAAGTAGGTGCCAGAGAAGAGCTCGATTTTCTTCTGCGCCGCGGCGCCCGTGTCGAGCTTCGGAAGTGACATTGTTGTTGCTGTTGTTTTACCGCTTTGTCGTTATGTTTTCAGCGGCGGCAGTTTGTTGGAGTAGTTGTTGGGCGAGTGCGGTGGGGCTCAATTGCGGCGAACGGAGAGTAGCAGTAGCGGAGTGGCCGCCGAAGCAAGGGGATGGAAGCAAGCTGGAGGCTGGAAGCTGGAAGCTGGAAGCTGCGATGCGTAGTAGTAGCAACCGGGCGGGAAAAATAGAAGAGCCTCAGAAAAGGCAATTGGCGTCAGACAGCGAGCAGCACGGCGTTGTCGGTATAATGCAGGAGCAAGAGAGAGCGAGGAGGGGCGCCTTTGTCAATTATATCCCGCAGCTTGCGTTGCGTTGCGTTGTTCATGTTCAGGTTCCGTCGATTCCGCAGGCGGCGGACCTAGCGATAACACGATGACGTATGTCGAGTCGCAGACAGCCGGCGGTCGGGATGCGAACGCGGTACCTTGATGATGTGCGCCTGCATCCACAATATTCCAGACCACCCACGCAACGCCGCCCCTTGCTCGTCTCGTCTCGCCTTTTCGGCCGGCTCGCGTCTTTTGCTCGGCCCTCCGGCCTTTTCCCTTACCTATCGGGCCTAAAGAATTCGCTATCCGCTCCACCCTTCTCCCCCGGAGCCGTCACCGCGGCTGCATCCCATCCCCCCCAATTCCCTCCCGCCGCCTTCCGCCGCCACGCCAACCCAGCGAGCCGCACGGCTATCGCGGCTCTCCCGCGAGGTTTTTTTTTTTTTTTTTTTTCCTCTTTCCCTTCTCACATCACACACAAGGATCATCACCACACGCGTTCCGATCGAAATCCGTTCAAAAGCAGCGCCATCGCGTTAATGGCAGCGCGTTAGCAGCCAATGTTATTATTCTACTACGGAAATGGTCTCAATCAGCGGTGTTAAAAGAGATAAGAGGAAAAAGAAAAGGTCGTACGAAAGAAGCCATTGGTGAAATAGACGTTGATTTTCTGGTGGTATTTGTAAGATGATCGACGCCGTGAAGAAGAAGAATGGGGAAAGAGCAGGCAGCCGGAAAAGAAAAATTCCAAATGCAGCAGTAGCGGATTCGATTGTTGAAAACCCCCCCTCCCCCAAATCAGCAAGTTATGGAGGGGAAAAGACCAAAGCATTGACTACCAAGCAAACTCTCGCGGTCATGACATGGAGAGAGACAGGTAATCAACGGCTCGAATTGTCTTGTCCCAAAAGGGGATATGAGAGATGATGAGAGAGAAAAAGAAGACCGGTATAAAAAAAAAAAAAAGTTAAATGATTGATGAGAGAGACAACAATCAACTCCCAAACATGCCTGCCCAATCCACCGCCCATCCATCTTTCTCATCTCGTGCCAAAGGATGAGTGATTTGACTGATTTCGCTCGCAGAGAAAACAAAGAAGGAATAAAAAAGATATAAAAGGTTTCGTTCCGTGGCCCAATGCCCGTAGTCGTGAAAAGACGAAAAAAATTCCGCCATGTCGAAAGTAGTGTAAGATGAGACCCACAAGTTTCCCTCCAAGTTTGAACAGCGCCAAGGAATGCCAGGGATGAAGACCGCCCGTACTCCTGTCGAGAACTCAATGAAATACCCCCGGTATGTGGTAAACAATCGCAGCTGCTTTTGGGTGGTTGATGGCGCTGAATCACGATGCTGTTGCTGGTATTATTCATGACGTTCCTGCGTCCACCATCGGCACGTCTGCCGTCTCTGCTGCCAGGATTGCCGGTGTCGATTGGCGGTATTCCGGTGCGCTGACCGGGCTGCTGGATCTAACATCACCGACCGCTTCGTCATCTGGGGGTGAAAAGTCCCAAACCTGCGTGTTCCAGTCAGTTCTCCGCTTCAATTGCACCCGTGTACGGTCAGAGCACTCACCTCCATCACCGTCTTGCCGCCTCTACTGGCCATAATCACTGCCTTCTCCTCCTCGAAGACGACCCTCCACACAGCCTCTGCTGGCTGGCTGAGCTCGCGCACGAGCGTGCCCTTTCTCAAATCCCACACCTTGACACGGCCATCACTACCGCCCGAGACAATCCGAGTATCGTCGAACTGAAGACTCGTTACACTGTTGTCGTGCGCTGCGAGGCGGTGGATGGGTTGATATTCGTTCAGGGACCAGACGCGCACGGATCCGTCGGAGCCACCGGTGACCAAAACGTCGCCCCGCATCTGCAGCTGGCCAACAAGGGATGTGTGGCCTTGCAACAGACCAAGACAGCGGCTGCATCCTCTGTCAGTTCAAAGTCATGGTGGGGCTGTAAGGCTAGACATACCCGTCGGTGGGATCCCATATCCTGACGCTGGTGTCAAGACTGCCAGTTGCTATTCTCTTGCCATCAAAGGCGATGGCGTAGATCTGGCTGAAGTGGCCGGTAAGTGTTCTCAAACATCTGCCCTCCGAAATACTCCAAATGCGGGCGGTCGTGTCGTAGCTTCCCGAGACTACCAAATCGCCGTGGATCTCCAAGCAGCGCACGCTAGCCTGGTGGCCGATGAGGACGTGCTTGCAGATGCCTCTCTCAATGTCCCAAATGCGAAGCGTAGTGTCCCTAGACCCGGAGATGGCAGTCTTATCATCCGACATTTTCAAACACCTCACAGTCGAGGTGTGTCCGCGTAGGGTGTGGACCGCGGCACTAGTCGAAATTAGTCAACATACCCAACCAAGGTTCCCCCACACCTCGAGAATCTAGCAAGGGTCGGAACTTACCCTGTGGCCATATCCCAGACCCTTACGTCGCGATCACAGCCTCCGCTAACAAGCAAGTCGCCCCACGGTACCATCGCCCAGACCCCCATCACGTGTCCCTGCAGAGTCTTCTGGTGCTGGCCCTGGGTATCGAAAACGTGGATCTTTGCATTGTCGAGCGCGACGACAATGTTCTTGTCGGTGAGGTGTAAACTCGTGACCACACCCTGGTCGGGCGTGATCTGCCGCGAGTCGCACCGGCCACCCGACCTCCACGCCGTCTCGACCATGTATCGTTGCTTGAAGTGCGACCGATATGTCATAGCCTTGTTCTTGCGCTTTGTCGATCTCGGGCCGGAGGATACTCCAGCGCGATCCAGTGACTGCGTCCTGAGGTCTGCGCCGACCAGTCCGGTGATTACGCCTTTGGATGGTCGGAGAGTGTGTCTCCACGCCTGCGACTGCTGCGGAGAGCCGCCTGGGGTCAACGCAGCGGACGAGGCCGAGGGCCTAGAGGTTGGGTCGTGAACTTCCGAGAGTCTTCGGTAGGCGTGTTTTTCGCAGAGGGACTTCCAGGCCATATCATCATTGACAAGTTCGTACCATCGTCGCGACACCTGGGACGAGCGTGCGAGAGTGGTGGGGTCGTCGACGAAGGTCAGAATCTATACAGTGGTGGGGTGGGTCAGCATTAGGCATCCTCGATATGACGCGCGCTTGGCATGGGATCAGACCTACCCGTAGACACAGCTCATTGGGCAGCACTTGGAACGGATCCTTCTTCAACCTGGGGCTTACGAAGTCGTGGACGAAGCTCAGCTGGTGACTGTTGCACATGTTCAACAGCTCGCCCAGCAGCCGCTGCTTCTCCGCGTCGTTCATCTCGCTGAACAGCGCCCGGATGTCCCTGACCTGGGTGTCCTCGTGCTCGGCGGCGGTGCTCCAGTCCGGGGCACGCTGGTGCGGCGTCGGGCTCGGGGCAGGCGTCGGCGGCGACGCGGGCGCCGAGGGCAGCAGGTTGTGCGGGATTGTGGCCGACATGGGGCTGGTGGGCGTGTGTATGGGCCGGGGTTGCGAGCGCGACATCAGGCCTCGTTTCCGGGGGCGCGAGGTAGGGGATGTGTATAGGGTGCCGGTCTGGGAGCTCCTCCGCTGCGAAAGATGCGATTCGGCGTCGGCGCCGAGCTGCATTTCTGCGTCGGAGGCGCCGTCGTCGGCCACGGGCCGGAAGTCGTCCTCCATGACCACGGGGCGGAGCGGGCGCGAAGGGAGGCGCTTCGAGGCGACGGATGGGGTGTGCGGAGCGGTGCTGAGGTCTCTCTTCGCGGGACGGCTGAGGGGCGCGCGCGGACGGGCGAGAGAGGTGGAGCGGGAGCGGGATCGACCGGGCGGGTAGCTGGGACGAGGGCGGGCTGAAGAGGGTGGTTGTGGTGGACGAGGCCTCGAGCCCTTGACGGCTTTAGCGCGTTTGAGGTGCGATTCTGAGATGGCCAGGAGGGGGCGCTCGGGCACTCGGCGCCACGGCTGAGGGCTGTGCGGCTTCAGCGCGCGTGGGAGGTGCGATTAGCGGCAGTTCCTGGGGGGCGGTTCGGCTGGTGTGGAGGTGTTGTCGAGACGCAGCTCTTGTGCGGCGGGAGAGGAGTAGCACGGCGGCAGCGGAGGGCGGTCGTGTCCAGGGCCTGAGTCTCGCCCGTAATGGGGGACGATCATCGCGCGACCTGTGCTAGCACTTTATTACTCTCGGCGTCACCGCCATCTCCAAAGACCTGCTGCTGTCCAGCGGGAGCTTCACCATGCGCCTGCCCGCCGAGCCCAAGACCGCCGCTGCCTGTCACTGGCCTGGTGGCCGTCTCCTGCGTGACCTCCAGCTGCTGCCCTGCCCGCGCCCCGTCGACCCCGGCTTTCGCTCCTGCAGAGTCTGGCTCCCGGCGCCACACTAGTCCTCGACAACCTGACCGCGCACATGGCCGCGGCGGTGAGAGAGGGCACCAATGTCGTCCACGAGGCGCATCGAAGCCTGCGCCATGCGCGAGCTGCATTCCCCCAGCCTTTCGCATCGACGTTGGCATCCGCATCCGCCGCGTCCTGCAGCCCTTGCGCACCGACGAACGGCACGCCTAAACGTCGACCAGGGCAGCTTGCAAATTCATCCCACCCGAAGTGGGAGTTCTGCCAACACAAGCAGTTCGCCAACCTAAAGTCAACGCCAGAATCGTCATCGACCCGTCATGCGGGGACCCGGCGCCCGCCATGGCCTCGCCCGTATATGACTATTGCGCCAGTTCTAAGCTTGGGCCCAGACGGAATGGGTCCGATTTGAAGCTGGTCGGGTCAATAATTCGAAAGCCTGGCGACGCAACGAACATGTGAATCTGATGTGGCGAAGGCGAAGAGGACGCACGAGTCAAGCACCAAGTCGATGCGGGGTAGTTTGCACTGCAAAAGGCCTGTTCATCGAGAAAAGCGGGCAATATATACTGAGAACTATAACGTGCTAACCGTCCGGGCCAATCCCGTCGTGTCACGGTTCTGGATCTCATATCGTCTCCTACAGCTCCGCAACCATCTCCACTTTAGCAGGTCCACACATCCGGGCCGGGAACACTTTGCGTACGTTAGCGCCACGTCCTTGATACACACAGGCAGTCATGTACTCACGTGTAGTTGCTGAAGTTGTTGTAGATGTTGACTGTGTAGCCGGGGTCCGTATCCTTGAACGCGCCGGGGATGGAGACAGTTGGGCTGGGCGAGCCGGAGCCGGAGCCCGTCACCTTCACCTGCGCGCACGAGATGTAGAATTGCGGGACGCCCGAAGGCCACGGGTTATGGATAGCGAGCTGCTGGATGCGCAGCAGGTACTCGCCCGCCGGCAGGCAGTTGGGGACGGTCACGTTGTACGTCGTCTCCAGGTCCCAGGTCGCCTGGCCGTCTGAGAACTGTTGAGGTTTGTCAGCCACTAGCAGATCTTTGTGGGGAGATGACAGAGGGCCGTGACTTACGGTGGGTCCGATGTCCTTGATCTTGAACCACGGCGTGCTGCCGTCCGCCGCCGCCGCGTCGTCGACCTTGGTCATGTAGAAGGAGACGGGGCCTTGGTGGTATACGGCGGTGTCGGCAGTGAAAGCGACGCTGCTGCCAGCAGTGACGGAGACCGTGCTAGTCGAGCTGCCGTCCTCGCCGCCGACATTGCAGCGGAGGTCATTGGACTCGAGGTCTGCATCGGTTGTCAGTATATTGCAGACTGAGAAGATTGCTCCCGCCTCCATTGACACGTACCGGTCACAGGCGAGTTGTTGTTGGTGTTTTGCCTAATGTTCTGGTAGGCACCGCCCTTCACGCCGTTGGCAGTGAGGTATTCGAAGATGTCTAGTACAAAGAGTTAGGAATGGTACCCCTCAGAGTTGCATATGGATCTCACAGTGTCCGCTGACAGTCTGTGCCAGCACAGAGGCAGCAAAAGCGAAAGTAGTGAAGGTCTTCATGGTTGCGTTGTGCAGTAGTGAAGTCAGGAAGGACCGGCCAAGACTGTCGATTGAAACATTTCGGGGCGCTACTCCACCATTTTATCTGGCCCTCGAACGGAGGAGCTAGAGCCGCTCGCCAGAAAAGGCCTCGTGTTTCACGGCTAATGGGGTACCCATATCTCTGGGCACGGTCGAGGTGATGGGGAGGCAAGAGCCGACCGTTTTCGGAACAATGGCGAACTGCAACCGAGCGGTATTGGCATTTTGCCGTGGTTGATTGGTTGGGAAAATTGAGGAGACTGTTTGGAATTGGAAAAGTAGCGGCATGAAAAACTGCATATGTGAAACGGAAGGAAGAGCAGTGTGCAATTAAACGGTGTCCACCGACAGGAGACCTCGCATACAAGGCTGAAACAAGCTGAATCATGCGAATAGCAAAGGAGCGTGACTAGTCAGAGGACACATCAGAAACAAAGCTATTTGTGTGCAAGCTCTCTGTACGCATTGGCTGGCAGAATGGCGTGGCATCTTAGATGGTGGAGTTGTGCCTTCAGGTATATTGCAACCCCTGCAATAGGGTCGGAGAAAACGGCCCAACTATCCGTCGTCTCTCTCGTCCCGACGGGCCCGCGGCTTCTGTGTGGGCCATGGTCTATTCCTCCTTCTAGACGCATAAGATCACTATATTATATGGTGCCTGACCTAAGGCCGAAGCGCGATCCCCACATGGTGCGCGATCTTGCAAGCCAAAGCTCGAAGTTGAAAAGCGGAAATCCCGAATCCGGCAACAGACGATACATAGGCGACCGGAGCGTCCGACCTGCTGACACTTTCGATTCCTTCGTACCTACGGAGAACCGCTTGCGGTTAACGGAATCCCCTTCAAAGGTGGCGAGCCTACCCTCGGCATTTTGCATGCACCACTGCTACTTCGCAGTACTCAACCGGTATACGCACCATGGTCAAGATAACAAAGATTAGGAGAACCGATAGCGTTCTTTTACAGTCTGATCTACTTATCTGACTTTAGGACGTCTCCATGGACGATTGAACCTCTTATTAGAATATCGTTGTTTCGAACCTCACTACTTACATTAGGGCTTCATCTCCAAATACAACCAACATGCCGCAACAAAGTCGACAATCGGGATGCGATAAGACACACGCTGCAGCTTCTAGCCTCTGGCTGGGTTGACAGATTTCTCTTTTCCTGCGATCTGATACTAGCACCGCCCGGCCACGCCACACGCAGCCACACCAAGCACAATGACGCAACGGCAGCGGAGCTGGCACCGGAACGCTGACGGACGTACGCGCATGGCTGCGCTGAGCAAAAAGTCTAGCCGGCCTAGCCTGCTTTATCACGATAGCGCAGGGAAAGAACAGATCGGAGTGTCTGATCCGGAATGGTTAGAAAGGGGACAGTAGCCGAGAGATCCGGAAGAACCGGGAGGGGGCTTTTTTTTTTTCTTCGGTCATGACAGCAGTGCCAGCGCCGGGACCTGAGCATGTCTAAAGCGAGATGACTCACGTGTGGATAGGGTGAAGGCGATGCTTATCTCAACGTCGCCGTTCTCGCTTCGTGAAAGCATGATACATGCTCAACTAGGAAACGTCGTTGTCTGAGTGAGCGAGTAGCCACTAAGTGTAGCTCGTGCAGCCACTGGAAAAAGTAAGTGATACTCAGAGCCGTGTTTTGCTTCGCAGTTTCGGACGGCTGCACAACGCAAAGATACTACCAAAGGCTCGACCGTTTCGATGGCGCAAGAGAAGTTATTCGGGCTCTACTGCAAACCACAGGTGCTGCTCGGAAGGTCTTTGTGACAAGGACAGGCTTCATCAAGGATCAAGCGCAAGTTAGTTCTTCGTTCTTAAGCTCGTCAGCTCGTCATCCATGATTGCAGACGCTTGTTGAGGTGTAAGCGACACGACCATCGAAGGCTTCTGATGGATGCGCAGCATACCGTTCTACAACCACCCATGGAAGAGCCCTAGGGGTACTCGAAGCACCGTGAAAGGCTCTCCCTGGACGCAGTGTCGGAACAGCATTTGGCAATCATGCTAGCGAGGAGAGTGAAATGGAACCGCGGGATACGAATCACACATGTTTTGGCGTCATCCCTCACGAGTATGAAATGACGGAAGCAGCGCATGAGTTGGAAGGCGAGACGCGGTCCTCAATGGATGGCGCCTCCAGTGTCTTGCCGCAGCAGGCAATGGCGAATGCGAGGACACCAGATGTTCGACTGATTGAGGTAACATGTCGCGCGATGACTTCCACGGCACCAGAACGTCGCACGCATCCCACCGTTGCCGGAGCGATGACGTGGGGGCCACACAACAACTGGGCCGAGCAAACAGGACGGGCGGTTCGACGAGGACAAGGCGCCAGGAAAAGATGTGATTGCAGACGGAGGCGCCGGGCTGGAACCATTCGAGGCCTGACATCTGGCAGGGTGGCTGAGCTCAGCGGATGGAGCGATTGGATGGGACGCCGCGACGTGTGTGCGACGTGTGCGCGGCGCGGGGACGGCTGGGGCGTGAGAGTGGTGTTGTGAACGCGAGCAGAGTCCAGAGGGGCAAGGCGCGGCGGGGATGTGTTGTTGTGTGCCTGCGATCGGCGGTGGGGCGGGTTCAAACGTGCCAAGGCCGGGTGTTTGCAGCGGAACCCTTACTCGCGCGCGGCTGCGACACTGCCAGGGCGAGCTTCACGGCGGGTCCCCCCAGACCAGACAAGTCGGGGGTCAAGAAGCCAGCTATTCTTTGTTTTCCCTATTTCCCACCACCACCACCCGACCCACCCGCCCCAATGTCTGGCCGCTTCGTGAGAGCTTCCAAGTACCGTACGGGCCCTCTCCCCGCCGCCCGACCCACTGCGAGGGGCTCCATGGCTGACGCGCGCAAATGCAGGTCACGTCTTCGGACGCTCGACGAAGAAGGCACGCCCAACCTGCCGCCCGAATGCCCCGCCCGCGACGCTGACCGCCACCAGGAACAATGCTACGACAATCTCCGCCTGTCTAAAAACGCTTGGGACAGCAACATCATCAAGGTCCGCGCTGCACCTGCCCAAGCCCTCCTGACGCCGCCCCGCTGACGCCGCTCGCCCCAGGCCAACCCCAAGTACCTCGCTGTCAACTACGAGTCTGGCGGAGGAGGCGCTTTCGTTGTCATTCCCGTCGACGAGCGCGGCAAGCTGCCCGACATCCTCCCCCTGTTCCGCGGCCACACCGGCCCCGTCCTCGATACCGACTGGTACGCGCTGTCGCGTGCGTGTATAATGCAAAGCATGCGGGCTGAGCAGGAGCAGGAACCCCTTCAATGACGACGTGATCGCATCCGCTTCCGACGACGGCAAGGTACGAGGCTTCCATACTTGTGCACGCTCGAGATATTCACACGTGGACAGGTCTTCCTCTGGAAGGTGCCCGAGAACTTCTCCCTCCACACCGATGCCGATGAGCCGCAGGATGTTGCTCCCGCCGTCAAGTTGGCCGGCCACACCAGGTAATTGGCTCTATTGCTCGCCCTGGGCTCTGCTAAGCGCCCGCACAGGAAGGTCGGACACGTCCTTTGGAACCCCTCCGCCGAGAATGTCCTCGCCAGCTCCTCGGGCGACTACCTCGTCAAGCTCTGGGACGTCGAGCATGGCCAGCCCAAGCTAACCCTGCGGCACAACGACATGGTCCAGTCGCTCTCCTTCAGCGCCAATGGCTCTCAGCTCGTCACCACCAGCCGCGACAAGAAGCTCCGCATCTGGGATGTGCGCCAGGAGAAGCCCGTCCACGAGGGTGCCGGCCACAACGGCGCGAAGAACAGCCGTGCCGTCTGGATGGGCGGACACGACAGGATCGCAACCACCGGTTTCTCCAAGATGAGTGACCGTCAGCTCGGTCTGTGGGATGTCAGGGCCGCGAGAGAGCCGCTGAACGGCTTCGAGATCCTCGACTCCATTTCCGGTGTCTGCATGCCCTTCTGGGACGATGGTACCAACATGCTGTACCTTGCTGGCAAGGGGTAAGGAGCAATATCCGCACCTGTGAGGAGATCCGTACTGACGAGAGTATAGTGATGGCAACATTCGCTACTTCGAGTACGAGAACGACAAGTTCGAGTTCATTTCCGAGTACAAGTCTGTCGATCCCCAGCGCGGCGTTGCTTTCATGCCCAAGCGCGGTGTCAACGTGAGTGTATCGATTTGAAATGTTCCCGTCAATTCTGCTGACAATTCGAAGCTTCACGACAACGAAGTCGCTCGCGCCTACAAGACCGTTAGCGACAACTACATCGAGCCCATTTCCTTCATCGTCCCCAGGCGTGCCGAAGTCTTCCAGGGCGACATCTACCCTCCCGCCACTGGTACCAAGCCTGGCATGTCCGCGGCCGAATACTGGGACGGCAAGGAAGCCATTCCGCCCAAGTTCTCGCTGGAGGCCGCTTACGAAGGCACGGCTCCCGTGGAGGTTCCCTCCGAACACAAGCCCTCCCCTGCCCCTGCCCCTGCTCCGGCACCAAAGGCAGAGCCCAAGCCCGAGCCCACGCCCGAGCCGACTCCCGCCCCCATCTCCCGCAGCCCGCCCCCTTCGGTCAACGAGAACAAAGCTTCCATGGCCGACGCAGCCGCCAAGTTCGCCGACAAGGAGGAGGTCGAACCCGCCGACGACGACTCCAGCTTCGAGGAAATCCAGAAGCCTGCCGAGCGCCAATCCTTCGCCGCGGCCCGCCAGGAGGAGAAGGTCCGCGGGCCCCCGGAGCCCGAACCTGCCGCTGCCGCTGCCGCAGCTCCCGAGCCGGAGCCCGTCAAGGAGACTCCCCGCTCGGCGTCGACGTCGTCGGGTGCGGCCAGCAGCGCGGCGGCCGGCATCAAAGACTACCTCTCGGAGATCAAGTCGATGCTCGAGAGCCAGGGCTCGCAGATGACGAGCCAGCTCGAGCAGATTACGCACCTCACCGCCGAGGTCAACTTGCTGAAGAGCAAGGTTGCCGACATCAGCGCCGGCGGCGAGAAGGACGAACGTATCAGGCAGCTCGAGCTGGAGCTTGAGGAGGCTCGCTCATGAGTTCCTTGAAATGTGGGGAGGCTTCTTGAAAGGGGGTAAAGGGAGGGGAAAGCTGCTTTTCCATCATCATCATCATCATCATCATCATCATCCTTCTTCTCCTCATGACGCTTCACGCTAGACAGTCTCTTGTCTCGTCTCGTCTCGTCCGGTGTTCAGTTGGCGGGGGGTGTATTTGTTTACTACTCGCTGTTGCTGGATAGAAAGGGAGGTTGGTTGTGGTTGGTTTGGAAGTGATGGGCGAATAGAAGGGAGGGGGCGGCGCAAGGTGGTGTCGTTGTTGCTGTCGTTGTCGTTGTCGTCGTTGGAGCGGGAGGAGTAGGAGGAGTGGAAGGGAAGGGAAGGGAAGGATGCTTTGAGGCTTTGAGGCTTGGTGGCGCTGCTTGTTTAGATTCCCCCCCGCGCACTGTCCTGTCCGATTTGCCCTGTGGGTCCTGTCTTGTGTCTGTCTGTCCGTGCGTCCGTCCGTCCATGCGTGTATGTGTCTGAATGAGTGTGCTGTTTGCTGTGTCTGGATGTTTGAGGGCGAGAAGGGGAGGGGGAGGGTGAGGGTGAGGGTTTTCCTATCACTGTGCCTATGGTTCTTCTTCTTACCTGTTCGCTTGAAGTGTTGTCCGTGGTGTCATTGTGGTGCGTGTGGTATGGATATTGCGTGTTTTTGTTTATTCCTTCCCATCAGTGAGTGGCTTTGCGGTCGAAAAGTAAAAGAAAGAAGTAGTAAAAATGGCAAAGACTGGCCGATGTGGCGGCGGCTCATGCGAAGCTGCCATTTGGCTATACGTATCCCGCTTTCAGGGCATTTCCCTAAGTTCCGCCGGCGGGAAAAGGATCTTGTTCGGGCTGGAAAGTGAAGGGAGGATGAGGCGCAGCAGTGTGAGGAGGGCCGAGAGGCTGAGTGTGCATCCGTGGACGACGGTGGTAGCGCCGGGGCTGCCTCGCAGGACCATTCAGCTGGATCGGATGACGTGGGATTGGTTCATTCTTGAGTTGGGGATTGCTGCAGGCCTCCTTGTTCTTGGAAAAAGGTTGTATTTTTAGAATGTCCAAAATCTCGAGAGGATGCAGTGCCTTAAGCACCTCATTTCACTGGTTCACCTGTGTCACACACTTGGATCTCATTAGACTCGACGGTTCTATTCTGAATTTCAAATTGGATTAATCGGTGCCAGCTGGAATCATCAAGATGCGAATTTGACCCGGATAGAAATGAACTTTTCTTATGGCCCACTTAAGGCTTTTGACTACGGTGTCGTGCTCCTCCACAACTTGGGTCATTCTCCCTGTTGCCTGGTTATGTACAACACTACAAGGTCACAGCTTCTCAGCAGTGTTGTTCCACAAAGACACCCCTGGTCAGCCTTCCACAGATTCCGTCCACGGTAAATGAATCTTTTATATTGAGCCCGCCGCAGGTTCTCGAGCCTTTCTTTACGTCATCGCCCCACCCTTTCTCAATACGATATCTTCTCTAGGGCCTGCTTCAGAAGTTCCGGGATGGGTTGTCAACCAAGACTCAACCGCTCGCAAGATGTGTATAGCTGGTCTGACGCTTTCTCTTGTGCTTTCCATAATATGTCTTTTCTCCAGGATTGCCACCAGAACATACGGAGACCCGTGGACAATTTCCGTGCCGGTCAATACGAAATACCTCATCCCTCTCGCCGTCAACGGAATCATCACGCTTAGCACCGAGTGCTTAGGCTTCATCCACAACACTTCCCTCAAATGGGCCCTGCTTGCCGATGGATCCCTCGAATACAATGCAAACCTCCGACTCTTCACTTTCGCGGAACGATCGTGGCCGAACGGTCGTATTTTCAACTTCACCTATCTGCTTGCTCTGTCGGTTTGTTTCGCCGCAACGCCTGCAATCATCCACGAGGAATCCGAAGACGACCGCGTGTTCTTCGTCACTTCGGGAGCTGCCTTCATCTACCTGGGACTAGCGCTACTGACCATGACTTCGATAAGTTTCTGGTCCTTCCCCTATTCCGACGACGTTCCGACATGGAGTTCGAATCCTCTCAATTTCGCGGTCGCGGTCACTGCTCTAGATCCGGGCTTCAGGAACGAAGGCCGTTGCATGCATCCCGTCCACGAAGACCGACACACGGCGCCGCTCGCACCGAAGGAGAAGCAAAAGTCAGCATACGACGCACACCAACAAGTCGCAATCATCCTGTGGACAGAGTACGCCGTCTTCGCCGCCCTCATCGTCTGGGCATCCCTCGTGTTCTTCTTCAGCAAAACCCAAACGAGTGCCGGATCCTGGTCCTTCATCCCAAAGGACTGCAGCGAATTGGCCGACGGGTTCTGCTACGCGCCCCACGTGGTCCTCGGTTTCCTATCTCACAGCATCGCACGATTCGAGGACGCGTACATATGGGTGCAAGTGCCCTTTTCCATTTCGATCCAGTCGATCGTCACGACCGGCCTACACTGCGCCGAGCTCCTCGTCACGGTGTCTCGCGGCGAGGTGCAGGCGTGGCGAGCCGTCGCTACCGCCGAAGGGTCGGTCCAGCACCAGCCGCACGAGCGCAATCTTCGCCTTCTTCGGCTGGGAGACGCTCGCGTTGACGCTGATGAAGCCGTTCGTCCACTGGATGTACGGCATGGTCGTCTTCGTGGGCGATGGGGGCTTGCTCATGCTCTGTCCGCAGCTCGTGTACCTCGCCGCCGCTTGGGCCGTCTTTCTCGTTTTCGTCACCTACATCTCGTTCCGGAGGCCAAGGGGACCGTTGCCGGCGACGTACGGCCACTTGCAAACCCTGGCGGATTTGGTCGACGAGTGGCATGAAACCATGTTTTGGGGACACAAGGGCGGGTCTGACGACGGGCTATGTCATGCCCGCACTTCGGACAAGCCTCTCCCGGAAGTCAGGATGGACGCACTGTACAAGGGTTGAGGAGAAACACGGCAATATCAGGACGTGAAGGAGGGCGGAGGGAGGAGGGAGGAGGGAGGAGGGAGGAGGAGGAGGAGGATGAGGAGGAGGAAAAGAGGGCACACGGCTCGCATGTCTGAGCAAAACCCGGGTCCAAAGCCATGAAATAGAACAATACCATCAAACCAACGAAACCCGCGTCCACGGCAACCGCCCTTCCCCATCAACCGTCCCCATGTCGAAGAACTCGGGCATCTCCCACGCCTGCCACCCGTCAAAGCACTTCCGATACGCGCCCAGCAACCGCTCGTAATCATCCGCCGCACACGACGCCGACGGCGCCGTGAAGCCGTGCAGGTAGCACTCGCCGACGACCTGGAAACAGCCCGGCTCCTCCCCGGTGCGCCGCAGCGCGAACGGCACGCTCGCCCCCCTCACCGCGCACATCACGTCCTTCCGCGACATGGCGTCCGGACATCTCGCCACCGACCGCATCGTGACGCGGACCTGCCTGCCGCCGCTGAACTTCTTCAAGCTCTTCACGGCGTGCCCGTACCCATCGCTTTCACTACCCCGCAACACGCCACACCCGTCCCAGAACTTGCTCGACCGCTCCTGCTCCTGCTCCTCCTCCGAACGGCCGCCGCCGCCGAGCGCGAACTGCTCGTGCAGGACGCCCCGCGACAGCAGCGCGTCGCGGACGTCTTTCGCGGTCGCCACGTACGTACTCGCCCGCTGCGAAGGGCCGCCGACGTCGACGAAGGTGACGTGCTCCATCGAGCTGCTGTTGTTGCTAGAGAGGTACATGGCGCCGCGCTGGTGGCCTTCCAACTCGACGACGTCGGTGCGGTCCAGCGGGAAGGATTTCGACTTGCAGGGCGAGCCGCCGCGGGGAGCGGGCGGGGGCATTGGCGGCAGGGGCGAGGTGCACGAATCCCGCCACCGATTCCGTGGCGTAGGGTGTGCAGGCGGCTGTCCTGCGCCAGCGCGCGAGCGAGGCCTCGCGCGGCAGGCTGTGCAGGTTGGGCACCCGGGTCGTGTGCGGGATGAAGTAGTCCTCCTCCTCGCCGTCGTCGGTGACGCGAGGGACGGACCGCGCGAGCACGTAGGTGAGGATGTCGAGATGGTTGTACGTCTTGATGGCCAGGACGGTGACTTCCTGGTGCAGGTCCTCGACGGATTTGCCGTAGTCGGCGCTGAGGCTACCGAGGGCGTTGGCGCCGTCGAGCAGGCCGAGGAGCGCGTAGATCTTGTCGCGCGGGTCCGACGACTGGCAGGATCCCGCGACGTTGAGGAGCGAGATGATGTCCTTGAGCGGCCTGTACTCGGCCTGCGCGAGCTGGAGCACGGGCGGCGTCGCGCCGGGGGTGTCGACGGCGTCGACGCCCAGCGCGGCCAGGCGGGCGATGGAGAGGTATGTCCAGTTGAGCGACTGCTGGCCGCCGCCGAAGAGGATGACGGCTTCGCGCGCCATGGCGACTTCCTGCAGCACCCACACCCGCCGGAACCATTCGCGCGACAGGAAGACGCTGGCGTGGTGCTGGAACTGCGCGCGGTCCGAGTCGAGCTGCCGTGTGCTGCCGCTGCCGAGGACGCCGAGGTGCTCTTGGAGGGCGCTGTAGTCTTTGCCGGTGTATATCACGACCCGCGTGGCTTTGGAGTAGATGTCGCTCATCAGTGAGACCTGGTGGTTGCGTTCCCGGATCTGGGACTGGTCGATGCAGATGGCGTCGATCCAGAGGATCCGCTCGTGCACGGGATGCCGCAGGTCACGCAGGGCGTCGGCACAGTTCTGGGTCACTCCAAGGAAGCGTGTGCTGTTGCATCTCACTGTCTCTTGTTGGAGTGGGTTGCCCCAGGTGTACGACAGTGCTTCGTAGAGCCCCTCGCAATCCGTCAGTTTTGCATGGACGATGTTGCAGCGGATCTCATCCCCGTACGTCCCGCTGGGGAGTAATCGGATCAGGCGAATGTCGGACCTGAGCTCGATTGGTCTGTGACGGAACGCCGTGTCTTCGGAATCCGGGTCTGATTCGTAGTACTCGGCATCCGACAAGGCTGCCGGCAAGGTTTCAGATGGTCCTATTTCGTCGTATCCGTCGTAATCTTCGTCTTCAGAGTCGCCGTCCAAAGATTCTGAAGGAGGCGAGGCCGCAAGCTGCTCCTCCTCCGAAGCTACATCACGGCCGCAGCCGAGACAAAGAGACCCGAAGCCACTCCCACGTACGTCGGGCTTCGCGCAGTCGCACATCTCGTTGTTTGTCATGGTATGTGGCGGTGACTGGAAGGAAAAAAGAAATTCAACTTCGCCGCTCATCAAGCTGACACAGTCTCTTATCAGTTTTCCTGGCGTGTCACCCTATGGCTGTGGCTGTGTCAGCAGTGGGGGCATCATGCTGTGCATCACCCCGCTATTGCCGGGAGGGCGGCCTCTTACGTCACGCATGGCAAACTTCAGCACTTTGCTATCCCGTTATAAAGCCTTCCAAGCCGCATCTCGGAGCAGGAATATCAGATGAGTGCAAGCGGATCTTGTGGCTTTCTCGGAAAGTTTCAGTGAACCAACATGGTGCTAACTCGCCTATCTGCTTGAAAGAGGACGTGTAGTACTACTTTGATCATCGTGAAGGAAATCTGGATGAAGATACAAAGTCATTCAGGTCAGCCGCAACTCGTCTCTCTTCCGACACCTCCAGCTCCTGTTCGGCGCGTACAAGTTTTGCTCCATCGTCCGAAAAGACAAGCCTGACGCGAATCGCTTTCGCCGTTTTCTCGAGCGCTTCCCGCGAAGTATCCAAGCTTGAAATCGGAACGCCTTCGGACGGTTCCGAAAACTCTGATGCTAAGAAATACAGGGGAAGCACGCTGTTCTTCCATGTACGAAGATTCCTGCGTCGAGTCTCCAACAAAGCGCCAGTTAAAGTGATGAGTGCGAGTAACCAAACAGAAATCGGGAGAGCCAGCCAATACCAAGTGACGCGGACAAAAGATGCTGTAACGAAAGTCTTGCCAATGCTCATATCAGCACTCTCCGTGCCGTTGGCGAGATATGGTGCTTCGCGGAAAGACTTCGACATAGCCTTGGCCACATTGGCGGTGGCGCATTGCAGCTTGTCCCTTGGATCCGGGCAATCTGTAAAGTTGCTGAGCCAAATGCTCTCCAATGCATCGCTTTGTAGAAGTGCGCCACTTTCAGAATCGGCGTATATGACGGTAGGGGTGTCTCTACCCTGGGGGCCGGGAGAAGCGTAAACGCCTCCATGGAAAGTAGAATGCGGGAGATTCATTACGGCATTGTAAGCAGAGATACTGATTGACCAGACTCTATCTTCTTTAGGACCGGATCCGGAGTCAGTTGGGGGGTCCAACGTGATGTATCCGCCGACGTCGGAGTCGTCATAATCCGATTTTCCAGGGAAGTGCTGAGCAGTGGTTCTGCCGATATGTAGGGCCATGAAAACAGCAATGGAGTACTCCAAAGTCCATTAGCATCATACGATGCTGCAGAACTCCCGGGTAGGCTAGTGGAGCAGTTGAAGCCAGCATTCTCCAACTCTGGTGGTGGCGGTGAACATGTCAATGATGACAAATGCTTGCTGATGTCTGCACAGAGAGAGCAGACTCCAATGCTGCTGACCGCATCCCATGTACATTTACCGGATACACACTTATGAAACGGCATTGACCATGTTGCATGCTTGTCGACGTTGAGGAGGGAATTGTAGACGTCCGCTCTGAGATTCGCATCAGCGGTCAAAACGCCTGTAGCGTAAAAAATCAGTCACGACAACTAGAAAGAGGCAAACTCTCTCACAACTCACTACAATGTACATAAGAATTATAGGTTGACGCATTCGCGAGAAAGGCGATTTGACTGTGGTCCTCGATGCTGTCGCAGTAATATCCCACGAGATTTTGGATGAATGGGTCAACGGCGAGCACGAAGGTCATTGCGACCGCTCCAAACCCAGAAATTGTCCTGATGGATGTCAGGATGAGGAGACAGTTACTAGGTAGACGTACCGGAAGCCAAGTTTCCTTATCAGGCAGGCACCGCCCCTCGGTCCTCTAGTGGCAGAATCAAAGACCTCCAGATGGTGCAGAGGCCTATCTTTCTTGGAAAACCAAGCCCAGTTGAGTTGACCAATGCCGCCGCTGAGTGGGATGAGGGGTGTGACCTTGGCAATCACACTCAACCAGGCGATAACGGTGTTAAGCGACATATGCTGCCACGTTGGTTGCGGTCGCTTATCAAACCTTATTAGGACTGCAACTATCGACATGAGAGACGTGGCAGCGACAAGGAGGCTTAGCATTTCTGACCACCACAACCGGAGGTGTGATTTTCTTTCGTGCACCCGGTGCCGCTGTCGTCCCTCATGTTTTGTCGCGTGAGCCGTCTGGTGAGAGATTGGCCTTTGAGCGTTCTTCTTGCGGCCCTGTCCCTTAGCCCTGTCCGTCATGGGAATATCTCCGGTGCCGGTTCGGGGGTTCAGAAGACGAGCGGATGATACTTCCATCTTCGTTCGGTCGACAAACCAAATCAAATGGCTGAAGGCAGATGTGCGAGACCTGTGAAGGGCAAGATATGTTCAAACATGGGTTTTTGGTCAGGCTGGTGCTTTAAATAAAGGACGAGGCCCAGTTCAGGAAAGGTGCGAGCAAAACGGGGCTAGTTGAGCATGCATGGTAAGCATTTTCTGTGCGCCAACATGAAGGCTTCCAAAGCGAAGGCGCCTCTACGCCGACTCGTGATTCGTCATTTGACCTTTGTGATAGAACGAATCAGATGAGTTGGTGGGATATTTGGTTTGTGGATGCTTTAGGCTGATTGCCTTCTGTAGGCAGCCTCCAGCCTCGTGCGCAGAAGTTCATTTCAGGCTCACTGGTAGGTGTTTCACATTTTGCGCTTCAATAGGCGCCTGCGTCTTCAGCCTGGTCTATTGACAGGATAACTATGGTGCAGTTGCGCTGGCACAGAAAACAAGGTTTGGATTTGTATTCGTTAGAAAATACGGATCAGTTTACGCCACTAGCTGAAAGTAAGCAATGCTACTTCACAGTGCAGATTTGACATCCACTCACCGTCACCGGGGACTTCGTATGACTTGTCATTTGCATCGCCAATATAGCCCCTCTCCTGTTAATTTCGTTGTTTATTCTTATTTCAAGAGCTCTCAACGTCCTTTTTGGAGGCTGCACCGATAAGCTTTGAACGATTTGCGCTCCCCAGGTGAGATGGCGGGTACTTGGTGAGTCAACATCCGCCCCATTGGCCAAGAGGACTTCCAAGATCCTGGTGTGCGAGACCGTCCCCCAGCTGGTCAAGTCGTGGTTGCTCAGTTGGAAGAATGTCTCGGTAGACCACACGGGCGCCTTTGGAAACTCGACACCGTTGTCGAGGAGCCAGAGAATGATGTCGATCCTGCCTCTCCCGCCCACATCTGCCAAGGTTCTTTCTAGTAGTTGGGGACCGAGGGAGTTGAAATTGATGAAGCCTTTGACGGCCTTGTGCCTCAAGTAGCTCACCAAGCCTCGATCAATAACATCTTCCAGGAGACGCAGTGAAGGCAAGTCGCGGGGTAGTCGGCCACTGCGGTAGTTTTCGGGAATCAGGAAATAATTCCCCTGATCAACAATGTCGGCGTCTAGGTGCCCGCTGGCTTCTGCCAGGACACACTAGTGCCACAGAGCCTTTCTTATCCTCCCGGTATAAGACTCATTCCGATGAAGGTACTGATGAAGAATTTTGATCTCTCCTACTAACGCCAAAGTTGCATGCCTGTGAGGACAAAAGTTTGCGGGCAGGCCACGTTACCAGGATCTGTCTTGGAGAAGAAAGTCGCAAAAGCTTCGATGCAAGAACCCAACCACCTCATGAGGTTGCGAGCCATAGGAACTGGTTGAGTAGTAGCTTGATGTAAGGGAAACTACTCCGGCATGCGGTTTCGACCGAGAGCTGACCGTTGAGGTGCTTTTGGTGCCGCCGGCCTGGACTTCGAGAAGACCTTTGCAACATGCTTCTAGACGTCGTTCAGCCAGGAACCATATTTCTTGGAAATCAGGAATGCTCAGTTGACTTGGACGGATTTTAAGAGCCAATTCGACGTCATCTCCCATCAAGAACGAGAACGCAAGGAGTGTAAGCGGCTGTGAGCCTTCCAGCGCAACTTTGAACAAGCACAGAGTTTTTGTCTTGTATATGTTTTCGACTTGATTGAGAATATGCGTGAAGAAGTCGGAGAGCTCGGGCGGGAATGAGTGAAGCCTCTGTCTGAGTGTGAGAGCGCTGTCTCCATTAGTAAGTCCACGTTGCAGAGACCTGACCGCCAGGGCAACCCAGAGGAAAACGCCCTGAGCTTTTTCAACGATCTCCAGAGTGATATCGTTCATGAGCTCACTATCGGGATGATAGCGTTGCGCTATGGTCGTTGACAAATTGTCCCGGACATAGGACGCAATGTCGTTCCGAGTCAAATCCTCAAGGTACAGCTTGTGGTCTGTCCTGTTCCCAAAGCTATCTTCAAAGCAATTCCACGGGCGACTGGAAAGGCAGAGCTTGATGTTCGCGGAACGGTTTATGTCTTTGAGGCAGCCCAGAATCTCGCACATATCTCCGTCGTGTTCGTCAAGGCCGTCAATGAAGAAACAGAACTTGGAAAACATGGTTCTCTGACGTGCCAGACATGCTAAAAGAGACACGAGCTCTGTCTGACTCCACGAGCCGTAGCCGGATTTCTCTGGTGGGCATAATGTCATAATCCACTCTTGATTCTGGTGCAAGATCTCGAAGACAATTGATTGCAGGAGACCTTCAAGAGACTTCTGCATGGAGGTTCCAGCATGCCAGAAAAAGAATTTGGCAATTACCAGGTGGTGGGATCCGGCCCATGCTTTGAGAGATTCCGTGGCCTTCGAATGCTCGCAAAGATACTTCATGAGAGTTGACTTGCCGGAACCCGGCTTCCCAGACACCCAGAATATTCCGGTACCTGAGCGTAACCAGTTATGGAAACCAAACTGTGAGCGTGGATTGGTCGACTCCGAGGACTGGCTGTCGAAGACCCAATGGAAGGTTTTTTCATGCGCCTTTCTGACCGTCAAGTACCGTGATGCCATTGTTGAGTATTGCAAACTTTTCAGGATGCCCCTTTTTCGATCGAGTTCTGGAGTCATGAGATCGGAAAAAGTTTTGTAGAAGGCATTTAAGTCTGTCTTCAGGGCGAAGTCGGCATTAGCTCTTTCAATATTCTCTACGAGAGCTGTCAGCCGAGCAATTCCTTGACGTTGATTGTTGTCAGAATCCTGCAGAGTGTTCAGCATAGTCGCGATTCCCTCCTTGATGGATATCAACTGTTGACTCTCACGTGGAATCAGCAAAGTCCTCGATCCGGGAGAGAATAGACTCAAGAAACTCTAGCTAAGTATTCTGTATCTGCAAGACTTTGTGCGCGATCAACTTCTACAATGTGGGAATCATTGTAGCATCTGTCAAGCCGCACTACCACCACCTTATGCTTGTGATTTGTGGGACTAAGAGAGCCAAGTAATAGGAAAGATTGGGTGCAGCACGGAAGGATATAGGGCCAGATTTTAGTACTTACCCACTATTGTCCTGAAGGTGTAAAGTGATCTGTTGCCGAATCGCCGAGAGGCGCGCCTGGATACCCTCCATCTTATCTTTCTGTAAGTACGACTTGAAGGCAAGACGAATGCTCTGGACTTTTGAGTGCGAAGTGCTTTGAACACGTTTCAGCATCTCGAGTAATTCAGCAGCTAGTTTCTCACTGCGTTCTGTGAGCTCCAGAAGGGATCTGTCAGGAGTAGCGCCCTGAGAGGTGTGCTTTTCGTGTTTGAAAGACTGCCGTATATCTGCCAAGTCTCGCTTCATGCAAACAAGTTCGTCATGTTCACCGGAACATTCTTTGCAGCGATAGATTTCGTGAGCCTTGGAGAACAGCTTCGCACCGAATTCAACGAACTGGACGACGGTACCGGCAAGACTGACGACCGGTAATGGATCCATCGCTGGTGCAGGCGAGGACGGTGGCGCGGCAGATGACAATCAAGTGGAATGAAGACTGTAGGAGATTGCGAGAAATGATTCAGGCGCAGTCAGTCGAAAGTTTTTTCAATGCTACGGGGCCAGCTCAGCCTCGAGTGTTGCACAGTAGGCCGCAGGCAGTCGGAATGTCTGCCTTGCACAGCCGCCCGGTAATGACCAATTACATCGCGCTCAGCATGCATGTATACGACACAGGTTTCTGGCAAATCAAGCTGGAGAGAAGTGCGGCAGAGAAAAATAAAACATTCCTTGGCAGCATTGCTCTTGTAATGCAGTGATCGGGTATCAAAAGTCGAGGAAATGGAGAGCTCCATTTAATCCTCAATCGGGGACCTACTGCCTCCGCGGCTCCGCTCCTCAATCTCTCCGCTCTCCTCTCTCTCGTCCCTCTCTCTACCGTTCTCCATATCCTCATCCTCATCCTGATCCAGCTGCTCAACCTCATCACCTAACGGGCTCTCCCTCGGGTCCAGCAAATCCAAATCCTCCAGCAGCGTCCTCGACGGCATCTTCCACAGACTCGTCGCGCAAACCCGATCCTTTGTCAGCAAGTCATCCACGAACTGATCCACATACGTCAACGTAAACCCATCCCGCATCCTCCTCTTCAACTTCCGATAATCCGCCAGCAACGGCTCCAACGTCTTATAAATCTCCGGCGGCTCCCACGCCAAGCGGATATAAAACGCCGCCAGCGCCCTCAAATACTTGAACTCGCCCTTCACCCCCGGCGCCCTGCTCTCATCCTCCTCCTCCCCTTCCCTCTCCTCCCCCTCATCCCCCGGCCAATTCAGATACGCCAATATGATCTCCTTCTCGGGCACCAGCTGCAGCAGCTTGAACGCGAGGCACAGGAACGGCGTCGGCTTGCCCAGGCCGCCGTAGGTGCCGCCGACGAAGGTCAGCTCGGCGGCGCGGTCGCACAGCGTCGCCGCGTTGAGGCCGAAGCACTGCTCCTTCCAGTAGTACGACTCGGTGATGCGGTCGCGCACGGCTTTTTCGAAGAGCAGCGCCGGGTTCTGGCCGCGGATCAGCGCGCCGCTGTAGCCGCGGTCGTCGAGCAGCGCTTTGGCGTCCGCTTGGTGGGAGGCCATTTTGGTTCGGTTTCGTCTTCTCTCTCTCTCTTTTTTTTTTTTGTGGCTTTTTTGATGTGTGCGGGCGGGGGAAAGTGGTGGTGTGGGCTTGCTGCCTCTGCTTCACGGCCCGTGGAGGGAATGCGGGTGAGGTACGCGGCGGGTGGGGTGGGTTGTGTTGCGCTGGGCTATGCGATGTGCGATGGGAGGCGAGGTCTGTGGGTGTTGGATATGGTCCAGTGATGCGGGGAGATTGCGGCGCTTGATACGTCTAGCGCTCGGGGGATTGGGGCGTGAGCGAGCGTGTAGTGGGTGGTGGCGCAAAAAAGGCTTCGTTGGAGAGCTTGCAGGTGGTGAAGAAGCGCGCAGCTTTGGCACGGGCCTTGGGCGGTGACGCGAGGCCAAGCTTCATAGGGCTGAAATGTTCTGCCTGAGGCATGAAAAAAGTTGCGGCTCTTGTTTCCCGCTTGGCGGCAGACCATGTAAAATCAGAATTGCGCCACGATCATCACTCTACCGGCTCGTCAATCTCAATCGTTGGCAATAAGAAGCGACTATTATTGGTGGCGAAGATGTTACCCGATATGGTGGCCATCTCCAGGACCAGCAGCACAAGCGAGATCTGGGCTGCACCAAGCCCCTTTTATCTCGCCTTCAGCACACGCAGAAGACGGATGCGATTCATCTGCTGCGCTGGCAGGTGACCGGTCGGCTCAGGGTGAATTGTGAAGAGCTGGCATTTTCTGGGGCCGCGCCCCTGAGTAACTGGTTGCGGACATGGTTGTGATGATCGTGGGGACGGGAGGTGATCCGCCTTAGGGGCCTGCCAACGTCCGCCGGAAATGCCGCAAGCACGACAACTGACGGCGGAAGCGTCTGTGTCCGCTCTGACGAGTCGCGCGCTCGGTTGACGGTGCCGTATAAGCGCGCCGCATAATGCACGCGTGATGGGCAGGCGAGGCGATCCTTGTATCGATAAGTCGCGTTGCCCGGCGCAACCACCTGCCTGTCCAAGGAATCCTGTTGGGCGGCGACCATGACGACGGCGCCGTGCACGCCGCGCCGCCCCGAGCTACTGCCCGCACGCGCAACTGACACAGACGCGTCAATCTGCTGCGCATCAGCTCCACCGCGACTTTTGGATGCGCCCAGGTTCGTGAAAGATGGTGATGCTCACGGGCGGGCAGGTCTCTGTGGCCATATCCTCTTCTATAGGTACGCATCCGCAACCCACCTGCACGGTGCTTCGCTGTGGTTGCACAAGCCAAGCGGTCAATCTCTGGAGTATGCTGATCCCGCCCTGCAGTATTCATATTCACTTTCCTGCTCTTCCTCTCTGGGTACATCCTCCAACAGCAAACCGTACGCGGCATCCAGGAAGCCATCAAACCTCGCCTTCCCCAGCCCGCAAAAGCACCCGTGCCCGAGGAGCCTTTCAACCCAAACGCCCGGCTCGCGCGAGTGCTGGGATCCCGCGACCCGGCACATGAGAAGTTCATAGAAGACACCCAGGTTGACTGGAGAAAGCTCGGATATGTGCAGCTGGTGACGGACCATCGCGATGTCTGCACTGCCGTCATGCAGTTCGCGGAGCTACAGCGGGAAAAGAGCCCCGCAAGCAGGGTCCTGCTATTCCCGAGGGACTGGATCGAGGATGAAGAGGACGAGGATCCCTACCTTGAAACCAGCAGGAGACTACTGAGGGCAGCTGCGAGGCGATACAGAGTGGTTCTTAGGCCTGTCGATCCTGTCATCAAGGGCGATGGAGGTATGTTATACCAACCCTTGAAGAAGCGCCCATGTGGCTGATGCTGTAATCGTCCAGATTCAATTCCTCCGAGATATTCCCTCGCCAGCTTCTTTTCTCTAATCGACTACGATCGGCTGCTGTACCTCGCTCCATCTGGTATCATAATCGATTCGCTCGCTATGGATGCCCTCCTAGCCTTTGCAGCTTCTCGGAGGATTGCGGCCCTCCCCGAGGATCCTACAGCATCCAAGATCTCAACCGACTTCATGCTCCTACAACCGTCCTTGTCGACCTTCAGGAAGCTGTCGGCCGCCCTCGGCGAAGCCGATGTTAGCGATACAAAGCTGTTCCAGGAAACATTCGACGCTTCCACATCTCTGTTACCACCAACGGCCGAGTCCGAAACGACCCTGTACTACGAGTCCTCAGAGCTGCGGACCCTCGACGATCCCGAGTCGTTTAACTCGACGCAATTCCTGTCTACCACGGCGTATGTACGTCTAGCAGATCCCGAGCTGCCCGGACCCGAGTATGATGTGCCTTACGGCCAGATGGTGCAGCTGCGGCCGAAAGAGGACGAGCCCAGGTGGGTGTGGGAGAAGCTGTATTTCAAGTTCCGAGGGAACCGGATGGATGTCTGCGGACTCGATCTGCTGATGCCCGGCAAGCCAAAGGTTGCGGCTGCAACGGAGGCGGAGGCCGTGGCGCTGGAGGAGCTCTGATTGCGGGGCAGGTTACGATTTTTATGACTCTATGCAATGCAAGGTGCAAAATATGGGATCGGGAATCGGCGTCAGGATGGATCGGGACTGCGCACCGAAATAGCGAGCAAATCGAACGGTCGATGTAAGTAATCAAGTACAGCTTCGCAATGTCGGCTTGCATGAAGGCTCAGCCAAACACGTCAGCTTTTTAATTGTCCACTCGCGCCGCCAAATGCGTTGGGCTCGCTTGATCCGGCTCAGGGCAGGGCGAGAAGAGGAGGTCTCAAAGCCGTTGTGTGCAGGGCCGGTTGCGTCGGTGGTCGGGCTGGGCCGCCGGTAGACAGGCACAGCGTCATGGCTCTTCACATGAAGCAGCAGCACGTCAACAGTTAATCACATCGGCGCGCAGAGGCTAGTGTGCCCGACAAAGACGCAGCCTGGCGCACGGCCAGCGCCTCTCGAAGCCAATCTCGTTGCTCGGAGACGCATCGACCGCCCCGTGCGCAACGACTTGGAGCGAGTGCCTGTCTTGGAGCAGGCCTCAAAGGCCGTCTGTTTGCTGTCTCACCCTGTCTCATTTCAGTGCTCGCCCTGGGCGCAATGGCAGCGCGCCTCGCAGCCGACTTTCACCGCCAGCTGGCCGTCCGCGGCCCGGCCGCAGGGCATTGGGCGGGCGACGGCCAGCAGCAACAGGCGGCGTGTGTTGCGGGCGGCTGCTGCTGGACGCGGGCTTGGCGTGGGAGTCGTTGCGGGCAGCTTGGCGGGCCTTGGGCCCAGTCCTCGGGCGGGTGCTTCTTTGTCTGCAGCGCGCGGCGGATTGCAGGTCAAAGGACGGCGAGTGACGTTGTGACGCAGGCTAGAGGCCAGTGGGAGCGGAGCGCAGCGGGACGGGCAAGCCAGGGCGTGCGGGTTTGGCTGCGGCGGCGGTTTGCTTGGGCTGCGGGCTTCGCTGCTGGCCGAGGGCTTGCGGGTGCGAAGAGCACGCCGTTGCAGGCGGCGCTCTTGCGTATTATTAGCCTGCGCGGGCGATTGGCGACTGCGATACTCTCGATGCGCAGGCCGTGCAAGAGCGAGCGTCGATCCCCAAAGCGACCTCCCGTGGCAGATCCCTCCGCTTCGAGCCTAGGGGCAGGCGAATTACGGGCGCGGCTCCAGGCGTGGCCGTGGTGGCCGGTTCCAGGTGCTTGAGCTACGCACTATTCCCTTACGCTCGCCCTCCAGCAGTCGACCAGCGCAGCAGCCCGCTCGCCCCTCCCTCTCAGAGTAGCTGCCTTCTCCAATCCTCCCACCCCCCGCCGCGGCGCCCCCGACGACCACTCCTTATCCTCACCCGCGCCCTGAGGCCTGCCGCTCCAACACCGCCCCTGCCCTCACGACCTCGCCGTCCGACTTGCGTGTTGTTCTGCCGCCGCCGTCGGGCATTCCTGTCTCGACCGCCCCGGCCTGGGCCCCTCTGCTCCCTTGCCCAACCGGCCCGCGTCGTGCGTGCGAGCGAGCCCGCGCCCCAGCTCGCATCCCATCGCAGCGAGCGCTGCGCCTCCGCCTCCGCCTCACCAGCATTGCAGCGCCGCCCGCCTGCCTTATACTCGCCCAGCCCGCCGCCTGCGTCCGCACCCCGCACCGCAGCCGGCTGACCGCGACTAGGATCGGCGCCAGATCCACCTTGCAGCACCTTTGGGTTACGGCTCCTCCCCGGGCAGCTCCTCAGGCTGGGCAGGGAATTCCAATTGCCCTGGGTTCGATCGCGGCGCATACTTCATGCCGACTCTAGGCTTCCTGAAAAAAAAGAGGACGAAGGACTCGTCTGGTTCTCGGGACCTCGACGCCGCCCCGTCTTCCCCCGTTAAGGAAAAGGACACCCATTCGCCCATCACCCACACCGTCTCTAAGGGCTCCGACCACCAGCAGCAGCACGCCTCTCTCTCGCCGCAAGCCTCCGCCTCGCACACCTCTGGCCACGCTCCTCAGGACTCGCTGACGCAGAACACCCGTCCCGCTGAACCTATGAACTCCTCTCAGCCCTACGCGCAGCAGTACGCGACCCCGCAAACCAACTCCCAGAGCCCGCAGCCGTACAGCCCGCAGCCGCAGCAGACGCACAACCTCCCGAGCATACAGAATCTCATCAACCCCGCCAACGGCACCGAAGCATCGCGCTCCTTCAATAATGCCCAGGAGAAGACAATGGCCCAAAACGGTAGCGCTGTGACCCCTGCCGGTGGTCAACAAACGCCGTCATCCTCGGTCCGCACCACCAAGGGTAAATACACCCTCAATGATTTTGCCATACAAAGAACACTCGGCACCGGCTCCTTCGGCCGCGTGCATCTCGTCCAGTCCAAGCACAACCAGCGCTTCTACGCCATCAAGGTCCTGAAGAAGGCCCAGGTCGTCAAGATGAAGCAGGTCGAGCACACCAACGACGAGCGCCGCATGCTGCAGAAGGTCAAGCACCCCTTCCTCATCACGCTCTGGGGCACCTTCCAGGACTGCAAGAACCTGTACATGGTCATGGACTTTGTCGAGGGCGGTGAGCTGTTCAGTCTACTACGGAAATCGCAGGTATGGCGCCACCTGTCTCCATCGGCCCCCATCCCGATGCCGAGCTAACATGATCTCCAGCGCTTCCCCAACCCCGTCGCCAAGTTCTACGCCGCCGAAGTGACGCTAGCGCTCGACTACCTCCACTCGCAGAACATCATCTACCGCGACCTCAAGCCCGAGAACTTGCTGTTGGATCGCCATGGCCATCTTAAGATTACAGATTTCGGGTTCGCGAAAGAAGTGCCCGACATTACTTGGACGCTTTGCGGAACGCCCGATTACCTTGCGCCGGAAGTGGTCGCATCGAAGGGGTACAATAAGTCGGTTGACTGGTGAGTTTGCCCCTCTCTCGATGGCCGGGAGAATGGCGAATGAGCTAAGAAAACGCAGGTGGTCACTCGGCATCCTGATCTTCGAAATGCTGTGCGGTTTCACTCCATTCTGGGACGGCGGATCGCCTATGAAGATCTACGAGAATATCCTGAAAGGCCGCGTCAAGTACCCGCCATATGTACATCCCGACGCGCAAGACCTGCTGCAGAAGCTCATTACACCCGATCTCACCAAGCGTCTGGGCAACCTCCACGGAGGGTCGAAGGATGTCATGAACCACCCATGGTTCGCAGAGGTTACCTGGGAGAGGCTGGCCAAAAAGGACATTGATGCGCCATATGTTCCTCCGGTCAGGGCAGGTGCTGGTGATGCCAGTCAATTCGACAAGTACCCCGAGGAGACGGAAGCCTATGGAGCGACCGGCGACGATCCGTACGTTCTCCCCCTGCAGCGTTTCTACTTGATTCGTGCTAACTATCGACAGACACGGTACTTTGTTTTCGGAGTTTTAGTGTATTATTTGATTCAAGCCTCTGGCAGTGCGCGGCACTGAGGCCACGGAGCGTGTTGAGCTCGCAGCTCAGCTGCTTTGCTGGGCCAATGGCAGCAGACGAGCTTCTGGTGCAGAAACGGCCCCGCGAAACACGGGCAGGCGTGTTAGCCCCTGCACACAGACACACACTGGGCGACTTCTTGACGAAGCGATGCCGCGTGAGAGCATCTTTAGTTTGATCTTGGCTTTTTTTTGTTTCTTGTCGGCGCGTTGGCGGGAGGAAAGGTAGGAGGCTTTCAACAGGTTGGTTATCACATGGCCCTGCTGTTCCCATGCTGGCACGCATGTTTAAGTGTTAAAAGGGCACCACACATGTTTATTTGGGAGGTGGTGTGTATGTGTGGCGTGGAAACGAACGACTGGCGGCTGGGTTGTCATCAGCACACGGGGGGGCGGAAACCAGGGAGTGCATTGGGAGAGCAAAGGGCGCATGGCTGGCTGGCTGCATCTTGACTGCCGATTGTACGTTTGGTGGTGGAGAGAGACAGAAAGAGAGAGAGAGAGAGAGAGAGAGCGAAGGAGAGTAGTAGGAGAGATGGGTGGTTGATTGATGGGGTATTGGGGGAGGAGGTGTGGCAGTTCTAGCATTACTCGAGCAACCAACAAAAAGTTTCAAAAAAAGATGCACGCAGCCTTCTTGTTGGGGCCGACCGAAGCCCCTCCTCCTTTCCCCTCCTTCTCCTTATCCAGAAGAAGATGACGACCCGAGTAGTACGAGCAACAAAGCAGGATTATTCAAGCTTTTGTTCCCGGTATCACATCACCCATCCACCCATCCATCTCATCGCCTGCTGCCCGGGGTAATTCTTAGTCAGGCCCAGTCACGTGCCTGGGTGATGTGACTTGCCCGATCGAGGGCGTGCGTAGCGTGCGTAGCGTGCGTTCCATCGTGCGGGCGGAAGATAGTACGTACGCGGCCCACCTACCTAGCGAAATCAAGGTGAAACCAACTCGAGCGATTTTTTTTTGGTCAGTAGTTCAAAGGCCGTATTCATTTATTTGCTCTCTCTTAAGCCGGGGGAGGGCGTCGCGTTGTTCAGCTTTGACGATTATTGCTGCAGGAGGAATGAAGGGCGACCCTTTAAGTAAAACGTGCGTCGTGCGTTTCTTTGCGAGCGCGCGCGCGTAGCTTTGAGGAAGCGAGGCGGACGAGGGAAGGTGATAGGGCGGGTAATGATGCATGTAGGTGGTGACGAATTGGCGACGGTGGACGGAGCGGCAGTGCTCGGGCGATTGGGGGGAACGGACGGGGATGATATGTAGGTAATAAACGCGTGGAGCAGGGAGTAAGTAACAATAAGTAGGTAGTGTGGCTGTGGTTACAACGCCTTCTCGATGGCAAAAGTGCCTGATCCTTTGGCGAAGCTTGGATGGGCTGGGCTTGGGCCTCGCACGGTGCTTGCGTGTTCTTGACCACGGAAATGCCGCGGGCTGCTGTCGATGATGCATGCCATTGTAGGTAGTTAGCAGAGCTGAGGCAGCTGGGTCGTCGTCCTGGATCGGCAGCTATCGTCATGCTGGGGGCCGCATCGACAAAATCGCCCGGCGGCCATCGGCGCCGCCCCTAGCAGGGCTGTGTGGATTTGAGGCTTGGCCCCGAGTCATCAGCCTCTCTTCGCCTGCCCTCTCCTGCCTCGCCCGACCTGTTGCGCAAGAAAAGAAGCCAAGAGTCGCCTGCTTCCTTCGACTGCTTAGGGCCTGCGCGATCATGCCAACATGACGGTGCTGTGGTTCGGCAAGACCAGCAAGCGGCGCAAGGAGCCCGCCCACGCCCCGGGAGGAGCAGCAGCTGGAAGTCACCAACATCACCACCACCAGAGCTCGTCCCAAAATAGCAACCCCGCCGCTCCTGAACCCGGACCTCGACGATATCACCACGCTTCTTCGCACTCGCAGCCCGCCTCCCTGCCGCCCCGGCCTCCTTCCTCGTCGCAGCAAGAACCGCCATACCGGCCCGGACCTTGTGCTCACCAACCACCTCCGGGATCCTCGCCCCGTCTCGGCGATGCGTATCGTCCGCCCACGGCCGGCGCCCAACATGGCGGCGGCGGCTACTACCACCATCCCTCTCAGACGACGCTCACGCTCGTCGAGACGCAGCAGCAGCAGCAGCAGCCGTCGCCGCCCGTGGTAACGGTCTCGCCGCCATCGGCGCGGCCGTCTCATGATTACTCGCCGCGACCCGTGTCGTGGTCGCCAGCTCCAGGAGTTGCGCAACAAGCGCAAGTTCCGCCTTCGTCGCCGCCGCCCATGTACCATGCGAACTCGAGCCCCCTTCCAGGGCCATATCAACAATGTCCTCCTCCTGCGTATCACCCTTCTCAAGACGGCCACAACCCCAGCGCTGCAGCCTCGCAGACGTCTTTGGCCTATCAGCCGTCGCCCCCGCAAATGCCCGTCGGCCAATGGGGCGCCGTGCAGCAGCAGGCTCCTAGCCCCTCCCCGCATGCTTTAGTGCATCATTGGGGGCCACCACCGCCGCCGCCGCAGCCATCTCCGCCGATGCTGCAGCAGCAGCAGCAGTACCAGTTCCAGGACCAGCAACAGGCCGACGCCGTCGTCGTGCATGCACCGCCTGCAGCACCCACGTCTGCACCACCCCCAGTACCACCACCACCTCATCCTCCGCAAGGCTCCACGTCCGGCACCACTAGCTTCAACGCGCGCGTCAACGGCGCGCTGCGGAGGCCGGGCCAGCTGGCGACGCAGTCGCTCGGCAGCATCAACGAGAGCTACAAGCTGAAGAAGCTGCAGGCGTCGCGGTCGGTGACGAACCTGAACGACGGCCTGCAGCGGCGGCAGCAGATGGCGTCGCGGTCCGTGAGCAACCTGCACGACCGCGGCAATCAGTATGTGGCGCACACGGTGGCGCTGTGCGATTTGATCTCGTCGAAGCTGGATCAGGTCATCACGAGTATTGATGATGAGGTGTTTAGTGGGGAGGAGAGGGAGCTTGGTGGGTTTATTTCCCTTTCTATTTTTTCTCCTTTTCTTTATTGGTGATCGTGCATGCATGAGTGAAGTTGCAATTGACGAATGGCATCACTAACCCTTTCGGACAGTCATCTACGAACACCCTCCAGAGCCGCACCAGAGCTCCCTGGATGTGTCAAGAGGCAACAACCAGAACATGGCGGCCGTCGCGTCGTCCAGCAACTACTTCAGCAAGGTCTGGCTGTACGCCAACTCGCGCCTGCCGCCGCATCTGCCGCCCCTTAAGGTTTACATGCCGACCTGGCCACTCCTCTGCCTGGCCGCACAGTACTCGGAAAAGGTGTACCACAAGCCGCCCGTCGACACCAACGACGTCGACGACGAGACGGAGACGCACGTCGAGCCCGACTGGCGCCACGGCACCAAGGCCATGGTCATCAAGAGCGTGCCCGTCGACGACATGAACACCATCGTCTTCGCCATCCGCGGCAGCGCCGGCTTCATGGACTGGGCCGTCAACTTCCGGCCCGCGCCGACCTCGCCCAAGGGCTTCCTCGACGACGACGGCAACCTGGTGCACTCGGGCTTCCTGTACGTCGCGCGCAAGATGGTGGCGCCCGTGGCGGCGCGGCTGCGGCAGCTGCTCGAGCGCAACCCCCAGCGCGCGACGTGCTCGCTGCTGATCACGGGCCACAGCGCGGGCGGCGCAGTCGCGAGCCTGCTGTACGCGCACATGATGGCCGAGGGCAAGGCGGTCGAGAGCGAGCTCAACGCGCTGACGCGCTGCTTCAAGCGCGTGCACTGCGTCACGTTCGGCGCGCCACCCGTCAGCCTACTACCGCTACGCAAACCCGACCAGCACGACCCGCGCCACCGCCCCGTCGACGGCCACCATCGCAAGTGGAAGAAGAGCCTGTTCTTCGGCTTCATCAACGAGGGCGATCCCGTCGTGCGCGCGGACAAGGAGGTCATCAAGAACATGCTGCGGCTGTACGCGACGCCCGCCCCGTCGTCGTCGCGGAAGAATAGCAGCGGCGGGGCCGGCGGCAGTAGCAGCAATTGCGTCTTGACCGGGAGCATGTCGAGCCTCGCGCTGGCCAGCTCGACGAGCTTGCTGCTGCCCGGCAGCGGCAGCAACAACAACAACAACAACAACAACAACAAGGACGCCGGCGGCAACAAGAAACTCAACGCCAAGAAGAAAACAAAATCAAACAGCTGGTCCTCCGCAAATGCCAACCCACCACCACCGCCTCCGCCAACGTGGAACGTGCCCCCCGGCGTCCTCAGCTGCGCCGGCAGACTCATCCTGCTGCGAGATCGACCGCCGCCCACTACTAATGGAGGCAAGACGGCCATATTGGGTCATCCGCTGGGCGAGGCCAACGTCGAGGCGTGCACGGTGGCGGACGAGCAGCTGCGCGCCGCCGTCTTTGGCGACCCCATGTGCCACATGATGAAGCTGTACGCGAGACGGATCGAGGTGTTGGCGACGAGGGCGGTGACGGCGGGGGGGATGGATTTGGGCTGAGAGGGGGGGGGGGGTGTGAGGGTTGATATCGGCTTGTTTTGTGGGATGGGAGGTGGGGAGGTGGGGGATGCGGCGGCGGGGCTTCGGCTATACGCCCTCTCCCGGCTTGAGGAGGTCCCCCGGCTTGAGGAGGTCCCCCGGCTTGAGGAGGTCCCCCGGCTTGAGGTGGAAGAGGAGGAGGAAGATCGGCAACCCCGCCTAGGTGGACGCCGATGGTGTCGGATGTCGTTTTCTTCTTCTCCTCCATGTCGATGCGGGGAGGCTGGGGCAGCCACCTATGAGTGTCGGATAGGATGAGAGGTGGGATGGAACGAAGTTTTGGCGTCTCAAGCGCCGCGCTGTGGGGTTTGGGAAGAGAGAGTTTGGCCGTGGCGAGGCTTGATGATGGTGACGACGATGATGAAAAGGCGAGTTGTTGGAAGAATGTGATGGTCTATTCGAGCTGTTCGACTATTGTTTTTACCTTCACCAGACGGATGGGCGGACGGACAAGAGGCATGCGGATACCAGTTCTTGTCTAATCTTTTTTTTCTTTTCTTTTGGCGTTGGGAGCAATAGGGAAAAGGTAAAGGGGTCTCGCTGAAGCTTTGTATTATTTTGATTGGGGATGGTGGATGTAGCGGGGGGCGAGTTTTTGGTAGAGGATTTATTGGGAAAATGGGAGTGTGTATACGTTACGTATGTACGTGAAAGTGATTTGGTTGGAGAATGCTTTGGGGGGGGGGTAGTGGTATATATGGTCAGATTAACAAGAAGAACATTTGAAAGGCAGACGGTGCCCATCGACGGCATCACACATCATAGCGGGCCGCTGTTCAAGGTTCCCGTTATCGGTTCTTTCCCGGTTGCTCAAGTCCAGAACCTGAGTCGGGACGAGTAGCTCGTGTTGGGGAATTCGGGTTCCAATTCTTGGTGGGTAATGTTGTGTCCTGCATAGCATACCTATGTACGGCGGATGACACTAAATGCTTGGCTAAGAGTGACTCTTAGGAGGCTGTGGTCAGGACGGGTTGGTGGTCGAAATTGTATGATGGACAAATCCCGAGTTGGATCGAGTTTGAATGTGGGTCGAGGCAAGGTGGACTAGATGCATGGAGGAAGAAAAAAACAAGGTCGGAAGTGTGGCTCCCTGCTCATCCATGAGATCACATCGCGCAAAGTAATGCAACGACAATTTAAGAAAAACTACAGTGTCGATTCCCCCACGGCGGGTGACAAGGAATTGCCCACCCGGATCTGCCTTGTAGAACAATTCTACATGGGATAGGTAGTTGAATATAGGATCCGGATATGATATAAGTTTTAAATTCGTGCATCTACGTCTGGATCTTGTATTTTACTACCTACCTGAGAACTTTGTTTCGATATCTGTGTGGAAGGCGTATTGGAGGCGGAGCGGAAGCGCCGGCCTTGCATTTCAGGAATCCAAATCGTGGGTGTGCAATTTCTTTTGTCCCCCGCCGTGCCCCCTGTTTGCTCAACCACCCCCCTTCTTTCTTTTCCTAACGCACACTAACTGAACTTGTCTATCACGCATTTCTGTGCGTGATAGACGCCGCCGCCGCCTACCGTAGCGGAAATCATCACTTCGTATTGGAGGGTGACGTCGCCCTCGCGCGGGCGAATTTCTTGAGAGGACCAACACACTACGACGTCCCACCTACGAGCACGTCCAGCCCTGCCAATACTCACTCCAGATGTATGCGGCCTCGTGTAACTCCCTTTTATCATTTTCCCTCCTCGTTTACCCTCTTCAATTGTTCACTCTACTTTGACCAGAGGAGGAGGTTTAACTGGTGATGTCTTTCTCACCAGAAGGCTGATCTACATCAGTTTGTCCCCACACAAGCAAGGTGTCAAGGCACGGCCGAGGAAATACCACATATCTCACTCAAAAAAGGCAGGTGTAGCAAATAAAAACCATTGATTCATTACAACACGTTTGTCGTCGTCGTCATCATCATCATCCGACGAACCACGTGAAGCCATCTCATAATCCAAGCAGAGCAGCAACACTTCCCAGTCCGATCGACTGATTCCTAATACTCATCCCTCCGCCCGGAGCTGCCATAACTGTCACCACCACCGGCGGCGCCGCTATACCCGCCCGCCTCGCGATCAGCAGCCGTCCGTCCATACTCATTCTCGCGATTGTTGGTCGCGTCGTACCGGCCTTCGGCACCGCCAAGGCCGCCGCCGGCGCCGCCGCTGCCGCGCGTGGTACCAGACGAGCCGAACGCATCGTCGACGCCCTGACGACCGCCGCCGCTGGAACCGTACGAGTCGCCGCCGCCGATGCCACCGCCGCTGGAACCGTACGAGTCGCCGCCGCCGATGCCACCGCCGCTGGAACCGTACGAGTCGCCGCCACCGATGCCAGCGCCGCTGGAGCCGTAAGCGCCGCCGGTGCCGGTGCCGGTGCCGCCCGAGCCGTAGCTGCTGTCGTCGCCGCGACGAGTGGTGGAGGAGCCGTAGCTGTCGTCGTTGTCGCCGTAACGAGTGGTGCCGGTGCCGCCGGCGGCGTCGCGCTTGGCCTGGCCCTTTTCTTCGAGCTTGTCCGACTTGAAGACGCTGCCGGCCTTTTCCATCAGTTTGCCGACGGTGGAGTCTGTTTATGTTAGCTTCTGCCTGCTTGCTTGTCACGAAAAGGAGGAAGGAGGATGATTGAAAGAGCGAGCTTACCACTACCACCACCACCACCACTCCCACTCTCCCCATGGCTCCCCGTCTTGTTCCCGAACCCCGCGCCGCCCGTCGTCCCGCTGCCGTACTCGCTGCCGCCCGAGTAGGCGCCCGTGTGGCCGTGCGAGCCCGTCCGCACGCCGCTGTTGTCGTAGTCGTCGTCGAGGCCACCACCAGAAGAAGTCTTGTTGCCGAAGCCGGCGCCACCGGTGGTGCCGGAGCCGTAGCGGGAGGTGTCGGTGTTGTCGTAGTCGGACTGGTGAAGGTTTAGTTATCGGGGAAGTTTGGTGGGGGGAGGAAGGCTGTTTACCATTGTGTGTTGTTGGTTGTTGATTGTTTTTCTTGGACAAGGCTGGTATGAGTAATTGGTCGTTGAATATTTTTCTCTTCTCTCGGACAAGGCTGATTTGGGGAAATGTGGAAGACAGTTTCTTTGGCAGACGGGAGGAAACGGCACGGCATTTATACAAAAGTCGCTTCAAGATCAGGTTTAGATGTTACGGACATGTCGGGTAAAGTTGACGTATCTCAGCTGGGATTGTGCTCATGTCTCGAACCAATGCATGTAATAGGAAGCCACATGGTGGGAAAGCACGGTCGATTGTTGGATGGCGTTCAGCTAGATTGAGCCCCGGGTATCCCCGCACTTGTTGTGTCCCTGCTGAAGGCCGGACGTTGCCAGGTTTAATGTTGCGGGCAATATATGCGCTTGCGTGCTTCGGGCCTGGCCAGGCCGTGCTCACGCAAGGGAAGGGTCCGAGAGGGGTAGGGAGCTGCGCCATGACGATGAAGGCGTGAACCGTGTAATACAACCCGTGGCTCTCGTGCTGCTCCCACTGGATAAGGCCATGGTCCGCTGAGAGCAATCCGCAAGAGCCGATGCTGGATCGCTGATCACTGATAACGCAATGCGTGGACGAGTGGCGTGGTGGTGAGGAGGAGGGGCAGTGCGGTTACATCATCCGATAACCCTTGTGCAGCTGAAAGGTGGCTTGTGCCCCGACTACCAGGCATAGCCACCGGCCGACCATCCGTAAACGCCTGAAATGCAAAGTGCCTGGAACGCCTGTCGCTTCTTCCAATTAGATAAGTCACAGAACACCTCGTGTCTATCGCACGTAGCGGCTCTAAAATCAATGGTTAGTGCCTTGTTCAGCTCGCGTGGGCGCATCAGGAACCTACCATGAAGCGCTTATGGAAGTCGGAGCGGAGAAGATCGTTGACGAATTCCTTGGGCTTCTTATCGTCGACGCCACGTGCTTGGTTCTTGAAGACAACGTCGTCGTCCCAACGACGCTTGACGTTGAAGTCCTTGGGGTTCAGGAGAGGGTTGCCGCGAGCGATTTCGAACTCGCGTTCCTCCTGCTCCTGCGCGTTCTTTTCAGCCTCTTCCTTGGCTTTCTGCTCGGCACGTTCCCGCTTGATCTTCTCCAGCTCGCGCATCAGCTCGGCCGTTTCGTCCTCCTCATCATCGTCGTCTTCTTCCTCATCGCTGCTTTCGCTGCTGGAGCCGTCTGAATCCGCATCTACGTCTCGTGCTTCCTCTAATATAAGCCGCCGTCTCTTCGCTTCCGGAGTCTCGTCTCCATCTGCCCCATCCTCCTCCGGTGCAGCTTCCAGTTGCCTCTTCGCCGTGGTGGTGTCCTCATCATCGTCGTCGTTGGGAGCGGGGATGCCCTTCTTCTTGGCAAAGTGCGCAGCTTCGGCCTTGAGAAGCTCGGCGCGGAGATCGCGCTGCTCGTCGGCAACACCGCCCTGACCCGGCTGGCGGGTCTTAAGGGTCATATGCGCCGGGAGAAGGCGCTGGTGGTAGGCTGGCCCACGGAGGGCTTCCTTGCCCTTGGCCTTTGGGAATGTTAGCAAAGCCCGATTGAGAAGCAGAGCAGATCTATGCATACCGGGTCAAACGTGGGTCTGTGAGCGGTAGTCATGGTGCGGAGGGAGTGCGAGACGAGGGATGGTGGTGGTGTTGATGGAGCTCTCAGCGCGTCGCCGCGAAATGCTCGAGCGACAGGCGCCAAGCAAGGCGATCGGCGGAGTTTTCGCCGACGCGCCAAGACATGCTCCGTCACCCGGCGGGCGCGGTCCCAGAAGTTTTGGACGGGTTGCGCAAACAACCTACCACCCCGCTGCGTTTCCCGATAACATGCCTCGTGAAGCGGAGCTTTCGCTCAATGAGCGCGAGTTTATTCTCCAGGCCCTCGGCCAAAACGTTCGCGTCGATGGCCGCGCCTTCGACGCCTTCCGCGACCTTGAATTGACCTTTGGTGACGAGTACGGCGTCGCTGATGTCCGTTTGGGCAAGACCAGGCAAGCTCCAAGGGTCTCCTCCCCGTAGCAAGGTCTAATTGATTCGCAGAATACTGGTTCGCGTCTCTGCAGATGTCACGGCGCCATTTGCGGACCGCAAATTCGATGGCGTCTTCAACATCAGCACCGAGTTCTCACCAATGGCATCGCCCGCCTTCGAAGTAGGCCGGTACGTCTACCGCCGCAAGCCACGCCCGATTGCTAGCCGCAAACACCCTAACTGAACATGCAGACAGGCAGACGGAGGCTGAGGTCATCCTCTCGCGAATCCTCGAAAAGGCAATCCGTCGTAGCGGCGCCATCGACACCGAATCCTTGTGCATCGTCGCCGGCTCGAAATGCTTCTCCGTACGCGCCGATGTGAACATCCTCGACCACGATGGCAACCTCATTGACGCCTCCTGCATCGCTATCATCGCTGCGTTGCAACACTTCCGCCGCCCGGACATCACCGTGGAAGGAGAGAAGGTCACAGTCTTCAGCTCCAGGGAGCGCGAACCCGTGCCGCTCTCGATGCTACACCACCCGCTGTGCGTCACCTTCTCGTACTACAAAAGTGGAGAGATAATGCTGGTGGACGCGACGGCGGCGGAAGAGCAGGTGCGCGAAGGCGAGGTCATCATCACGATGAACAAGTTTGGCGAGATCTGCCAGATCGCAAAGTATGGAGGCACACCTGTCGACCCTCTCGCCATCCTGCAGTGCAACAATGTCGCACTCAGCAAAGTGCAGACAATCACGAAATACATTCAGGGCAAGTTAGAAGAAGATGGCAAGAAGAGGGACAAGGGAGGGTTGATGGCTGAGCTCAGTGCGGAGAATGCGAGATGATGCTGCTAAAAGATTCATGGCGCACATGAAAATGGCGGGGGTCATAGGAAGCATCGTTGCTGGAGATGTATCAAATGGTGCGGTCATCCGGAGAGGAAAGCGACGAAGAAGATGCAGCACGTATACCCTGAGACAACAAAGGCCGGTGGACGATGTAAGTTTCGGTGTTTCCAGACGTATGTCCATCTCCGGGACGATGGTTGCTCCGCAGGGGTTCGGCAATCCGACGTATGCGGAGCAGCGGAAAGAATGCTCACACCACGTCCGAGTAGGCCATACAAGAGAGCTAGGATAAAATGCAAATCATAGCTTGGCGGAAAGCGCTGCATCCGTCCCCGCGCCAGACTCGCCCCGGTTTGATTAGTGGTCTCATGGTCCAGATGCGGTCGCGTGAGGGCCGCGACCTGACGATGCTTATACATGAGTAATCCGCGTCTGAGCCACACAGCCACGAATCAGATGCAATTTGAGTTTGTTTGACTTGCATGCTCGCTCCGACCCGCCTCCCATGTCTTTGTGCCGTTATAGTCGACGCAACGGCTCGGCAGGGGCGACTGAGACGGCGAGTGACCTACGTCATCGCGAACAGCTCAAAGTAGCTGCGGCTACGGGCGTAATCCTTGTCATCATGATGTTTTAACTCCGGACTCTTCTTGCAAACCACCCTTGTTCCAGGCCTTTCCATGACACGGATGTCCTAAGACCCCGTTCCCGTGCGACTCGACCTAGTAGCTGTCTATCTCCCATACAAAGGCCATTAGCCTCCCGCTGTTGTTGGCTTGCAAATCCCCAACAATTCTCAGCAAACACATCTGCCATGGCCTCCAAGCTCATCCCTTCGAACCCCGAGGCCGTCACGGTCATTCGTGACGTTGTGCCCGGCACCATCGTCACCAGCTCCGCACCTTTCCTTCGCTTTGGGCGGATCAAGATCGGTGGCAGAGGCACAGTTGGTGCGTTGGCTCCTGCTCTGATGTCTACGCGTTGCTAACCTCAACCCAGTGCGCATGCAGAATGGCGCGCTCGCGGTGTTCTCGCCCACAGCGCTCACGGATGAGCTCAAGCAAAAGGTAGACTCGATGGGCGAGGTCAAATACATCACCGCCCTCGACTACGAGCACCACATCTTCCTCGGACCATGGTACCAGCAGTACCCCAACGCCAAGGTGCTGGGCCCTGAGGGTCTGCCAGAAAAACGCAAGAAGCAAAACAACGAGAATGTGCCGTTCGCTGTGGTGTTCGAGCCGAGCACGAAGCACGAGGTCAAGGTCGACCCCGAGGTGCGCATGACTTGCCTTTTTAATCTGCTCGAGTCGCACAGCAGCTAACGCCCGCGGTAGTTCGACGCCGAGTTCGAGTACGAGTACGTCCACGCGCACGCCAACAAGGAGATCGTGTTCAACCACAAGCCCACCAAGACGCTCATCCAGGCCGACCTCATCTTCAACATGCCGGCAACCGAGCAGCACAGCAGGGTCGGTGGCGACGCGCAGTCGGGGCTGCTGACCAAGTTCTTCTCGCTGTTCACGAACCTGCAGGGCGAGGCGACTGGCCACCGGCGGTTCCTGTGGTACATGGCCAGCAAGCAGGACCGGGCGGCGTTCAACGAGAGCATGGAGAGGATCAACGCGTGGGACTTTGAGCGCATGATCCCGTGCCACGGCGACGTGATTGAGAAGGACGGCAAGACGGCGTTTCAGAAGGTCATGAAGTGGCACCTGGACGCTGCGCTGAAGAAGCAGTAGGGGGAGCCACGACCGGTGAGGGGCGCAGAGGCGGTTCGTTCAGGCGTTTAGCGGAGGCAGTATACGAATAGGCAGCGTAGTCGCCGTGGATACCCAGCGCGCCCGGCGGTGAAATTGATGCATTTCGGGTGTTTTGCAAGTTGTTGAATTTATGGTGATCATCACCGCGGACGGAGCTGACCACCGGCGGGCCGCGTCCAGCTGTTTGCGCTTGAAACGCCGGCCCAAGCGTGGACCGCTCCGCCAACCTCCCAACACCATGAATACACTGCTGCCATGGACTTTGTACGGCCTCCCGACGGCCCTCCCCCGCGTGCCCCAGGACTCTGCTGACCCTCTCTGCCACAGTGGACGCGGTTGATCGGTGGCTCCGGCGCGCAGAAGCGACGCTCGACCGCCAACGACCCGCAGCAGCGCCTGGCCCGCTTCAAGCGCGTCTACAACCAGATCTTGGTGCGCTGCCCTGCCCCTCTGCATTGCCCTCGAGGCTTCGCCGCTGACCGCCGTGCAGCAAACATGGCAGAAGTCGGCCCAGCTGGCCGGCGACTGGCCCGCCCTGGACTCGCTCCGCTCCCATTTCCAACGCCTGACGGCCATCCTGAACGAGGAATCGCGCTCGCCCGCCCCGCACCTCTGCCTGTCGTTTGCCGCTAGCTCTCACATCTTCTCCGCCATCTCCAAGATCGCCGCCACGTCGCACAATGAGGCCCTGGTCAGGGAGGCGGTGGGCTTCTTCAGCGCCCTCATTGACAGCGAGGAGGAGGACTTTCTGGCCAACGGCCGCTTTGCCGAGGCCCTGATGTCCTTCATCTCTCGCATCGCGAGCTCGCAGAGCCTGGTCGCCGGCGAGGATACCGATGCCGAGATCGTCGAGCTGTTGTTCGGCATCGCCGCCAAGATCAGGCTGGAGCCGGAGCTGCTGCCCGTGTGGTTCAGCTCGACCGGCAGGGTGACGCTCGACTCGGATGGCGGCATGGTGCAGCAGGTCGGCTTTGCTGGCGTCATCCGGAAGGAGGACTTCCCCCTGTGCTACCAGCTCATCGACCACGTCCACCACGAGGGTCGCATCGGCGACTTCGCCCGCACAGGCCTGCTGTACATCTTCGAGACGTCGTCGAAGTCGCATGACTTGGAGCAGTGGATCGTCGAGAGCGATCTGGCAACCCTCATGGCGAGCGGTCTTGGCGCGCTGTACAGCCAGTTGAGCAGGAAGCTGTCCATAATCCACCCCAAGGACGATCTCCCCATCATCCTCCAGCTCTCCGACTACCCCGAGGTCGAGAAGTCAATCAATGATTCCGAGAACATCTTCTCGGAGGACTTCAAGCTTCATATGGATACGTTCTTGTCTTATTTGGCGTTTTGGCAAGACGTGCTTGAGCATTGCAAATCGCCCGACGTCAGGCAAACTTTGATTGATCATTTCCAGGTTCTCTTTTTGCAGCAACTACTGTAAGCTCATCATGCTCGACATGGGTATCCGCTGCTAATGCTTACTAGATACCCATCGTTGTTTGAGTCGTCCGACGTCGACGGCGGTTCTGCTGTCGCCGTCCTCAACTACCTACGACGTATCCTCGATGCGCTGGACCACCCAGAACTCGTACACATGATTCTGCGCTACCTTCTGGCGCTTCCGGATGAGCAAGCCGGCCGCCCGAGGTCGAGGAGCGTCAAGAAGCGGAGATCGACACTCATGCTGCTCGCCAAGCCTAACGACAAGGAACCAGAGCTCAACCCGTCTCTTTTCAACCTGGTGGATCTTCTCTTGAACTGTTCCCAATCGCGGAATCATCAGACAGTCGCTTCTGCGTTGAAGCTGGTCTCCACAATTCTCAGCAAAAACCACAAATACGCCACTGGAACGCTGGTCAACGTCACCGAAGTTCATATGAAGGATCCCCTCCGGACCGTCGGCGCGCTACACGCAGAGATTGAGGGCTACCTCGAACTAGCCGAGAACATGGTTCCCGGATCCGACGTCAACAAGGAGTACGAGTCTTTCTTGAAGGACGTTCTGAGCCTCTTGGAAGCGCATCCTTGCTCGATGAAGCACCTCTCCCTCCACGGATTGAACCTCCCGAACCAAGCTGCTGTGGATTATCTCCACGCAGAAATCCGCAAGGACTCCACCATCCATCACCTGACGGCTGGAGATGCCCTCTTCAAGTCTTTGATGGGCATCCTTTCCAACTTCTTCACGAACAACGTCGAAACGAACCTTAACCTTACCGAGGCTATCATCAATCTCGCTACATGCCCTAACTTGCGGTTGGAGGGTTGGCTTGCTGTTGAGCCGACGAACTATCAGTTCAACCCCAATGAGACCTTTGACAATGAAGACGAGGACCTCAGGGACATCTTCCGGGCCCGCCGCAAGCCTAATTGGACGTCCAGTGGTGCACCTGCCTTGATGGTCGCCCTCAACAACCTGCAGGAACAAATCGAGTGCCTCCGCGAACAGATCCCGGACTTCAACGTGCACGTTGCGAACCGCAAGCAGGCCTTCCGCGTGCACGAAGAGCTCAACGAAGCCATGCGCTCCACCGCCAACTTCCCGCCGCCGACCCCGCTAGGCCCGCCCAAGTCTTCGCACGGCGAGACGCCCAGCGGACCCGGATCGTGGACTCCGCAGTTCCAGAACATGCTCGAAGGCGCCGTCAGCCCGCTCCGCTCGCAATCGCCGCGTGGCCGCGCTCACACCATCCAACCGACGGTCCGGCTTAATCCCGCGCCGCCCAAGGGGGCGCCGACGTTGAGCCCAAGCCCGCATCCTTCGACGTCGCGGTCGCCGGTCAGGGGTAGCGCGAGAGGTCTCAGCCCAGCAAAACATCAACAGCAGCCGCAGTCCCCACTGCTCATCCCGGATCCGCGCCGGCCGAGCCTCACGTCGACGGTGCTGAACGACGTCAACGACGCGGCGAACGCGGGCATCTTGAAGAAGACGATCCAGTTCCCGCTGAAGCCGTCGGAGGCGCGCAAGAAGCGGATGGAGGAGCTGCAGCTGCAGCAGCGGTTGGCGGAGAAGGCACTGCCAGCGTTGCCGAAGGAACAGCCGCTGACGGAGGTAGCAGACGAGGAAAATGAAGGGAAGGGCGCCACTGCCGCCGCTAATTCAGGGGGAACCAAGAAGGAGGATGCGAAGGATGGCGGTGCGCTGGAGGCTAAGAAGGGCACGGATGCCGAGAACACGACCGCCGGCGCCGAGAAGCAGCAGCAACAACAACAGCAATCGGCCAACAACTCGTCCAATGGCGACACGGAGGCTTTCCCCGCGCTGGAAGACGAGATGCTGCACAGCGAGCCTTTTCCCGAAATGCCCACGGAAATGCCCGCCGAGGAAGAGACAAACAACAACAACCCCAACATGAACGACAGCGGCAGCAGCAGCGTCTACAGCACCACCCACAACAATAACAACAACAACAACCCCAACCCCACCATCAACATCCCCGCCAACACCAGCAACAATACTCTGGACGACCTGCACTACCAGCGAGAACGCGGCCGTCGTTCGCGAGCGAGCAGCTGGAGGAGGGAAGAGAAGGACGACGGCGTCGAAGAGACGCGCGAGGCCTCCCTCAGCCACGTCCTGACCAACGTCGTCATCCTGCAGGAGTTTGTCCTCGAGCTCATCGCGATTTTGCAGGTCAGGGCGAGTTTGTTCCAGGAGGTGAGGTTTGTGTAGTAGGGTGGTGTGATGTTGTCTCGATGTTGCAGTAAGTAGTAGGTGGTGGCGGGAGTGGGGTGGAACGGAGAGGGGATGGAGGTTGGGAGGGAAGTTTTGAAGTGGGTGGGTTGAGGAAGAGTTTTTGGGTTGGGTGAGTGGGTGAGTGGGTGAGTGAGTCGGCGGATGGTGGGATGGATTGTTAGAACTGGCATAAATGTATAAGAACAGTAACGGCTTAACCCCCCTTTTCTTTTTTGCGTTTTACTGCTGGTTTTTTCTATATTCTACTCTGTACACGCGAAACAGCCTGACCTTTTTTACTATTGTTCTCTTTTCGATTCGGTGAAACGAGGGAGAGAGGGAGAGAGGGAGAGAGGGAGATGAGGATGAGGATGAGGATGAGATGAGATGAGATGAGTCGAGCGAAGTACTGGTGTTGTTTGTTGTGTGTTGTGGTTGTGGTTGTGGTTGTGTTGTTGTGGCAGATGATTTAGTTCGTACTGTCGTTAGTAGTCGTAGTATCTTGGAATTTTTTTTTTTTGTAGTTTGTAAGTTGTAAAGTCGTCGTCGTCGTCATTGTCTTTGGTGGTTTTACGATTTTGATTTTTTTTTTTTTTTTTTTTTTTTTGGATTTCGAAGTCGATTTGACAACAAAACAACATGCGCAGAGAGAGCGAGCGAGCGCACAAACATAGCGAGCGAGTAAATGGAGTACAGCGCTTTATCCTTCTCATTCCTCTTCTCCCCCCTTCCCCCTCCTCTCTCATTCATCTGTCGTGAAGCCGTATGTACAGTAGTATATCATTGCATTTGAAACGACGAGAGAGAACGAGAAGACCTAAGTACCAACTGACACGAGCACCGCTACTTTTCAACACCACCACCACCACCATCATCACCACAACACACCATCACATCGCCGCCGCCACCGCCGTTGTTGTAAGCTCACTTCCCCACCCCCGTCCGCCTCATGGAAGAAGAATTACTACCTTCCGACGCCATCCTCATCCCGCTCGCCGTCCGCGTCATCCGCCCGTTCCCGACACTGCGAGCGCTGACGCTGGGGCTCACGCTGCTACTGCCCCCCACGTGCGTGCGGAAATAGTCTTCGAGGCTGCTGTCGGAGATGGCTTCGTCTCCCTCCTCGTCGATGTCATCGTTGTTGTCGTTGTCGTTGTTGTCGTTGTCGTTGTTGTCGGCGGAGTGGGCGGAAAGGGCGTTGGTGGTGCTGTAGCTGGGGAGCGGTGTCGGCGGCGGGCGGAAGGGGTAGGATGTCTGTTCTTCTTTTTCTTTCTCTGCTGCTGCTGTGGCTGCTGCTGCTGCGGCGGCGGCGGAGGCATTCTTTGGCTTTGCGTTTTTGTTGTTGCCGGCGGCGCGGAGGGAGTAGTCCAGCGTGGCCACGCCGTCGTCGGCTTTGCTGTTGTTGTCGTTGCTACGCCGTTGGTGGCGGAAGAAGGGGGCGAGGGAGGAGGAGGAGGAGGAGGAGCCATTTTTGCTTTTGCCGTTTCCGCCGTCGCCGCCGCCACCGCCGCTGTTTCTGCCGCTCGCGTCGAGGTTTATGGATGGTCGCTGGAGAGACGCGGGGGAAGTGATTCTGCTGTTCGTCTTGTTGCCGATGGCAGCGATGTTCGGGCTGGCGCTGGAACCTATGCTCTTGCTGGCGTTGGTGGATTTCGCCGTGCTCATGCGGATGCCCAGCCGGCGGTATATGGCCTTGAGCAGTGGCTTCAGCGCGGGGATGCAGGCGGCGACGATGCCGAGCGTGGTTTCGACGTGCGACCAGAAGGGGATGAGGGACCAGCGCCTGTTGTGAGATTAGATTATTGGGGGTTAGGACGGGTTACCCGACCTTTTGGTGATGGTGCTGATGTGGAACTTGGGACGTGGGCGGGAGTTTGTGTGCTTGCGGTGTATTGTGGAGGGAGAAGTAGGTTTGCGTTGCATACCAAGATGTGTCTCTGACGAGCCACTGTCCCCTATCCTCAAACGACAGCGTAAGATGTACGCTCCGCACGATGGAGGCGGCGACGGGAATCAGACCGGTGAAGAAGATGATAGCGATGGCTGTCTTCTGCTTGGTGTGTATTTGCAGCTTGTAAATGAGCGGCATGGGCAGGAGGAAAAGGATGATGTCGGTGAAGGCGTTTAGGTAACTGTTGACCATGGTCCAGAGGCCGATGTTGATGCAACCGTGCGGCCGGAGCTCCACTTGCCAGTAGCGATGCACGGGCTGGCACTGGGCAATTTGTACCTGGAGATAGATGTCAACATCAGGCGTCGTTGGAGCAGTGGTTCGAAGCTCACGACTACGCTGACGAGAAGGCGGACGGTGACGAATGTCAGCATGCTCCAAACGCAATGGCGGCATCTTTCTCCAAACGCCGCCACTCCGCGCATCATGCGAAGGATCAAACAGCAGACGGATACTTGGATGCAGCTGTGAATGATCAGCTTGGTAAGAAAGTAAGTCCGGTACAGCGGAGACGCACAATATCGTGAAGAAGGACACCAGCTGGAAGATCCATCGGTACTGGTTTACCGTCAGCCGAGTACAACGGAGAGCAATGGAAGTAAAATGTCTCACAAACTGGGTCTTGTTGATTTCATCCAAAGACAACTCGTAGGTATGCATTCCCCAGCCATACGCAACTTGAGCCAACATCATTGCTGTTTCACCCGCACAAAATATCTGGAGATTTTAGGGGCAATTCGAACAGCAGAATCAGGTTTGGGTGTCGTACCATGGCAGCCAGTATGAAGTAATCATCCAAGCCCTTAACCCCCGCAACCCTGCAGCGTATGTACAGACTGAGCAGAGTAAGTCGGGAATGACCGAGCACGAAAACGGGTGCAAGCAGAACACGATACCGAAGGACGACGAACAACAATGCCCACACGAAGAGAGCGATGCTGGAGCGCTGGATGAATGAGCTTTGATTGGGCGTAGACGATATGTATCTGACGCCGCATTAACGAATGGAGCACACGAACGTACAAAGGTGCTTGATCCTCCTCACGGGTTGTCGGCGGCGGTTTGGGTGGCGTGCTCGTTGTCGGTGTGAGTTGACATCAGGCTGCCAAGGGGAGAAGGCGCGGCACATGGCGGCTGGCAGACGCTAGGGCGGGATCTTCGAGCGATCCATGGTTCCATAGGATAGCAGATATGTGTTTAGGGATGCATTTTGCGAGACTTCGGAACCGTGGCAAAACGTGGAGAAGAAGGTGTCTGGGTTGCGCGGGAAGTGTTGTGTTGAAGGTGCGGTACGCCCGCCACGCGCCTCGCGCCTCGCGCCTCACCTGGGTGGAAGGTGCAGAGAAACACGGGCGCCAAGAGCTCGAGCCAGATGCGCCTTCCGCAATGACAGAAATCACCCGCGGTTGCGCCCAGGTGGGTGTGAAATCACCCACCCGTTGCCCGGCCACAGCAGGTCCCCTCCCAGATCCGGTCTAGCGCCGCCACCCCGTCCCGGTGACCCAGAACTTCCGCCGCCGCCCGTCGCATATATAAGGCCCTCCTCCCCTCCACCTTTCCTCTCTTTTTTCTTTTCCTCCAAGCTACTCCTTACTGTTGGGCTGTTTGGGGTCTGTGGTGGAAAAAGACAAGAAGGCCGTGGCTGGCTCTGATTTTTCTTGTCTGGGGTTTTCTCAAAAAGAGTTTTTTTTTCCCTTGGGGTTGGCAGTGCGCCTTCTCCCTTCGTTGCTTGACTGGCCTTGAGCCGGTCTTCGAGGAAGGGTTTGCCTTGGATTAAGAGAAGAGCTGCCTGCGCCTCGCTCTCCGCTCTGTTTTATTAATTTAAGCCCGCTCGCTCCCACTTACACGCAACGAGTCAAAGAAACAGGAACAACCCTCATACACATCGTGAACATCTCTTCAATTCGGGTATCATACGGTTATCATGCAAACCACCATCGCCGCCATCGCCGCTCTACCAAATCTCTCGTCTGAGCATGAGGAAAGAAGAAAACGCGGCTAGATCTCCCCAACACAACAACCGCCCGCCCGCCCGCCCGCTCTCCCCTCACGCCCTCCAATTCTGCACGAGCCCATGCAGTCTATCGATAACGAGCGGCATGACGGCGTTCAGCGAGTCGGAGATCAAGCCTTCGAAGTGCCTGATGGCCTCCTCCTCGGTCAGGTCCAGACACATGCGCTCCTGGACCTTCCAAACCGCCTTGTCGCGCTCGATCTTGATGTCGGGGATGTTGGCGTCGCGCATGAGGCTGAACAGGTTGAGGATGAGGCTGCTCTGCTTGCGCAGCGTCGTGTAGGCGGTGAAGCAGTAGTTCTTGAAGGCGGTGAAGTTGTCGTGCTGCGGCCCGCCCATGCCCGCGATCATGAGGTTGTCGAGCTTCATGAGCGGCGCAAACGGCTTGGGGTCGCGCCCGAGGATGTAACCGAAGTCGGCGTGGAAGAAGTGGCCGTCGGGCGCGAGGAGCAGGTTGTCCAAGTGGCGGTCGCCCACGCCGAGCAGGTACGTGATGACACAGTAGCCGGCGCACGATTTGACGTATGTGTCCATGGCTTCTTTGCGCACTCCGAGCGGCGAGCTGTCGTCTGGGTTGTTTGCCCGCAGGTACGAGAGGATACTGTCTTGGCCTCGGTATTTGGTGACGGCCGCGGCCAGAGGTGTGCTGGGTACGAACTGGACGGCGCCGGCTGTGGTCGATGTGGCCAGGATGCGGTATGGGGAGAGCTTGAGGTCCAGGTTCTCCAGTCGCAGTAGCCGATCCATAAGTGTGATGATTTGGATGACCAGTTGATCCTGGCGGAGGTCGTCGCCCGTCTTGAAGATCACAGGATACTTCGCACCCGTCGTCGTCTTGAAGTTGATGAGAAGCGGGAAGAGCGAGGACTTGAAGACGTTGCAGTCGTCGGGGAACACGCTGACGACCTCAACAGTCGGGTCCAGAGGAAGTGGTAGAGGCGGGTCGATGTTCATAAGGTCGTTCTTGGGGTCAGCAAGGAATTGTTTCAGACTCTCAATCTTCTGTGGCCTGCCATCCCTCGAGAATCTGATTTCCTTCGAGATCTTGGACAGGACAGTGATGAGTTCACCCTGCCTAAGCAGCACCTTGCGCTTGGCCGGGCCATCCTCAGCTTCCACAAGTGTCGTCATGAAGTCGTATTCTACCTTGGCGAACAGCTTTCGGTGCTCCGTGCCTTGCTCCGGGCTGCGATCATCGCATTCTACCATGAGATACCAGTGGAAGAAAGTGCCCAGCCTCAGGTTCCCGGAAGCACGGTTGATCAAGAAGCGAGCCAATGAGGAATGCTGAGTAGGTTCGCCCTCCGAATCCGTTTCGACGGGCTCAAACTTCAATGCCTGTACAAGTTGAAGAAGATAGAGCTGCAGTTCGCCGTCGTCGGCTTTGCGCAATCGATCAACGGCGAACGACCGGACAGCGGGGTGATCAAACATGGGACCGAGAATCTCGAGAGCATCGTCTACGTCAATATCGGTCCATTTTGATAAGAGCTGTACAGCTTGTCGGGCTTCGCCAGGTTCATGCCAAGACACAGACTTGACAAACTTGGTGAGGGCGCGCTTGTCTCTTGTCAAATGGTGTCTGAACTTCCATACCATATCCTTGTCGTCGGAACTTAGCTCATGTGTGGGGCCGTAAGACATGATGACGTTCAGTTCATCACGAGCCTTGGCGTTCGGCTTCATATCGCGGTCCATGACTCCGGTGCGGTGGTTGCGTACCAGCCTCCTATGCTTGCTTTCCGCGGGATTGTCTCGAATGCCGACTTCTGGGTCATAGATCCTGATAAGCCTGCCAATCTCGGGATCGTCATCGTTGACACCGCCATTGATACCTGGGCCGAACGAAACTTCCGGAGGAGGCTTCAGACGCACGTCGCCAACGGAGGATGACTGCTGCATGGTGGAGACAGGCGGGGCCGGATATTCGCGGTCGGTGAAGACGATGGGATGGTCAAACCGGGGGAACTCGACGTAAATGAAAAACTTGTCCTCGTCAAGACTCTCCTCGTCGGAGCCCTCTTCGTCTTCCTCTCCGTCGGGCTTGGGTGCATGCGTTTTTCTTCCGTACTTGGGTCCACTGCGATAGGTACTGCGCTCAAGTTGCTCCATTTTGCGGAAGACCATTTGATCCAGCCACCTATTCTCGGGTATCTCCCCCATCTCATGCTTCTTCATCAGCACCTCCAGACGTTCCATCTCCGTCATATCCGGGTCCGTCTCCTCGGCGAGCTTCCCATTTCTACGGTTGCGACGGCGAGGCGGGATGAGGTGGGGTGTAGTCGAAGACGAAAGGCCATCGGCGGCCTTCTGGAGGTGAATGCGGCACCTTTGCCTGCCTTTCTGTAAAGTGTTGTCCTTGTCGAAGAGAGGTATTGTCGTGCCCCCAAAGGGCGCAGCGTGGATCTGGCTATTCTCGGTGGGCGAGAGGTCCCACACAGTGATGGCGAGCAGCGACGACTGCGGTACGGTCTCGTATGATATGGGGAGGGTCAACCACTCATTCCAGGTGCGGCTGGATTTGAAGGACTTGTAGCTGGTCTGGACGGGAACGGTGAGCGGTTTGCTGTCGGCCCATAGCTGTGCGGTGACGAAGAGCTCTGAGTGGGGGCTGTGGTGAGTTAGACATGCACAGCCCAAGGCCAGGATGGCGTGAGGCTTGCCTCAGGTTTGAGCCTCTGTGTCTCAGCTCAGGGTGCTTCAGCAGGGTCGAGAAAGCAATGGGGTTCTGGTGGCCGTCGAGGTTGTTTCTAGTGGCAGTTTAGCATCAGTGGCTGGGGCTTCTCGGGAGCGGACAACCGACACCCTCACATGGACTGGCAGCTCGAGCGCCGACGAGCTCGCAAAGGAAAAGGGCTCCATGGCGTGCGGACGGCGGGAATGTGGGGTGTGGGAGGTTGTCGAGCTACCCATCCGCCTAGCTGCGGGCCAGCACGACGCACGGGCCAGGCGGTGAGGTAGCTCCGCGCGGGCTGCCCACTCTCCAGATCGCGTCGCGGTCGCGCCCCACGAGCCTCATCAACGTCAGCAGCGCGTTGTCTCTCCCGCCGCCTGCAACATCCCGCGACAGCACATCAGATCATCCAAATAATAGGCAGTCGCACCGTGGTGGCGCCTTCCGTTGCATCTGAGGCTTCGGTCTTCGGCCACCTGCCTCACGGCTGTGCCTTGTCGAGCCTCCGTGCGCGCCGCTCCGCCGCTTCTTCTGTATAACAATCTCGTCGTTGCCATGGCACGGTTAAACAACAGCGTGCCGGCGTCCACTCCTGACGTCGATTCAATCTATCGCGACCGCACGCCAGACGCGGACGCGTCGTCGGCGCCTTGCCGAGTCGCTCGCTCTCACACTGCCTACTCCACCGCCTCACCTCCCGACGCGTCCAGCGACAAGGAAAATTACCCCCACGGCCAATCCGTCCGCACGGCTAAGGGCAAGGCACCAATGCACCCACCCTCAATACCGACCCCCACGTCAGACAATGGCGAGACACCCAATAAACGGAGAAGGCTGCACGATCGCGAAGCCTCACTTGCGACAACAATCAACGATGAGCCTATTTCCGATCTCCAGTACTATAATCCCGACCAGAACCCCGAAGAGCGCCGCGTGCTGCGTCACGACCTCCGCGCGAATCTACGCGACTTTAATGGTGATTTCTAATCCCGTCGTCTTCAACGACATTGGACAAAGCTAACGTACTACAGACGATCGTGATGCGCTTATGGCTGGCAACAACGACCTGCTGGTCGGGTACATTGAGAAATCCAATGCTTTGATGCATAGGGTGAAGCAGACTGCCGACGCTACCCTCGATGCGCGCTTCCTGGTGGCTGCCAGTGACCTGACCCTGAAGAAAACCACTGCCGCGGTCTTGGGAGCCAATTCTACCGGAATTGACCTGGATGAGTTCGTGTCTAAATGTATTCTCTTCATGCAAAACAACGGCCACGTCGAGGAAGATGACCCGGCCCATACGCAAGCTGCTTCAACTCAAGCACATTCCCGGAAACGGGCCCGGCGAGCCGACGCCGACAGCGATGACGAACAGGAAGAGACTGGTGACGCTCTTGCCTGGGATATCCTAGGTGAGCGCGCTTGTTTTCAAAACAATCGTCGCCCTCCCGTGCCCGGCTTCCTTCTCGGACCTCTCTCAGTGCAGAAGCGTGTGAGAGCCACACAAACGCAACGGCGCGCTCGCCTTCGACGGGACCCACAGCTTGAGAGACGGCCTGAGTCCCTTGAACCAGAGGATATTCAACGACCAGAGAATGCAAATCTAGTTACCTTGGTTAGGAAAATTCGTGGAGAGCTCATGTCTGTGCTTGAACGCCGGCAAGAAGCAGTCAATGACGAGCTAAGCGATTATCCTGGTGACCCGCCGGAAGATGTCATCGATGACGCCATGGAGAAGCACGGAATCACGACAACGGAAGAGGAAGACCCAGCCATGTCGCTGTTCGAATTCACTATCAACCCACAATCATTTGGACAGACAGTGGAGAACCTCTTCTACACCAGCTTTCTCATCCGTGAAGGCAGCGTGAGGGTGGTAAAGGATAAGCACGGCTTGCCCGTAATTTGTAAGTGTCGTCCTGTTTATGCTATGGAGGGCGATATATTAACTCGCTGCAGGTCCCTCTGAATCGCGCGGACTAAACGAGCAAGGTGCTCAGAACGTCTCGAGACACCAAGCTGTGTTCAGCATTGACTATCAGACGTGGCAGAAGTTCATCCATGCCTTCGATATTAAGGAACCTGTCATTGCCCACCGTCAAGATGAGCAACCTACCCAGACCGTTCGCGGCTGGTATGGCTGATCGATGATGGAGGCTAGGTTGCTTGAATGGTTGACAGTTATTGGTGCTGAGCTTGATGAGCTCACTGTACATATCCGCACCGGGACCATCATCTCCGATGTATGTCTGCCTTGACTTTTCTGTGTCGCTTTGGCTTTTGGAACGGAGATGATTGCTTCGACTGAGTTGATATACGGGATCAAAAAGGCGTACGGGGGACTTGATGAGCGATTTTTCCATTTACCGATAAACTCCAGCTTTCTTTTCCAACGAGAGGAGATATCATTCAATGCCACATGGCAACCGGTACATCATCACCCACCAGAGCAGCCTGGCGATCTCTCTCCGCTCAAACGTTCACAACACCACCCCCTCCAACACCTCCCCCAACGTCCTCCCCTCCCTCTCCGCCATCCCCTCCGCCCCCGCCTTCGCCTCCATCCCCACCCGATTGTGCCACACCACCCGCTCGATCCCCGCACCCCGCGCGCCCGGCACATCCGCCGCGCTCCCCGCCACAAACAGCACCTCGTCGGCCCGCAGCCCCAACCGCTCCAGCACCGCCGCGTACGCGCCCCGCGCCGGCTTGTACCACCCGCTCTCCTCGGCCGTCACGACGACGTCGAACACGGGAGCGGCGGTCTCGTCGTCGGCATCGTCGAACAGCCCCGCCGCACCCCTCCCCAGCCCGTCCGAACAGTTCGTCGCCACCGCCAACGCGTACCCCGCGCCCTCCAGCCGCCGCAGCAGCGCGCCGGCTTCCGGCCACGGCGCCAGCCAGGAGACGTAGTTGGCCAACAGCGCGTCGGCGGCGGCGGAGGGGGAGGGCAGCGCGGGCGTTGTGAGCCGCGCCGCGGTGTGGACGAGCGTCGCGTACGGGATGTAGGCGCCCGTGGTGTAGGTCAGGGAGAGGTAGGTCTGGCGCCAGGCGTGCGCGAGCTGGGTGGTGGTGGGGGTGGATGGGGATGAGGAGGAGGAGGAGGAGGAGGAGGGGGGCAGCGTGCTGGAGACGGCGCGGTCCCAGGCTGTCCAGCTGTCGAGGAGGGCGGTGAGGAGGTCGAAGATGATGGCTTTGGGGCGGGGGTTGGAGGGGGTGGTGGTGGTGGTGGTGGTGGGGGCGGAGTGTGGGGTGGACATGGTTGTTTGGGTGAGGTGAGTCGGAGTGGTCGAGGGAGGAATTGATGAGCTAGAAGCGCTTGTGATGTCTTTCCATCGGTGTGCGTGACGAGGTGAGGTCGTGCTGCGGATAAATAAATAGTTGGAGGAATGGTTAGTGCTGACTGCCTTTCTGGGGTAGCTTGGTGGAATTGCCGAGCGCTTCGAGGAAGTCGGGTGAAGTAGGAATCCTGGCTAAATTCGCACGGCAGCCTGTCACGACTTTGAAACTCTGACTAACAGGACGATGTGATGCATGAAGATCGACTTCTGGTGTTGTTGCTGTCACGGCAAGGTTCACAGTGCACCAGCCCGGCGTCGCTTTCGGCCACGACTTTCAGCACAACGTGTCACAGTCTTAGCGAGAAACCCGACACTTCTCGTTTGTTCAGCTCCCGCCCCTCCCTTCACCTCGTTCCTCATTATTCCGAACACCTCATTGGCGAACAATCTTGACTGAAACAGGGCACTGCTCCTTTCTCGCCATCGTCCTGACTCACTCTGACTCAATCTACAGCCGTGTGAGCTCATGGCCTCCAGGGGGATCGTCGACGACCCCGCAGCGGATCTCAAGAAGGGCATGCTTGACCACTTCAACCGCGGTCTACGAAAAGATGCATCCACTGATGTCATTCTGTTCTGCTGGGGTCATATCTTCCATGTTCATCGAAACGTCCTCACTTGGCAATGCAAGTTTTTCAAAAACGCATTCAACCCCACTCTCGGCTTCAAGGTAAATAGGCCTCGTGGTGTTGACAAGGCTCGTATTCTAAGACTTTCATCAGGAAGCCCGATCTGGGGAGATTGAGATGAATGACGACTGCTACGACAACATCTACGCGCTCCTCGAGTACCTCTACACGTACGACTACAAGGTGGTGCTGTCGGGCGAAGAACGCGGCCCGGTGCCAGAACTGCGCTTCCACGTCAAGATATACGCCACCGCAGACCGCTACGACGTGCCGAAGCTCAAGAATCTCGCGCGCACCAAGTTCAGCCAGACGATGGAAAACGCGCGCGTACACGACGTGCAAGACGGCCTGTACAAAGTGCTGAAAGACGTGTACACGACGACCCCCGATACTGACCGCGGCCTCCGCGACTTCGTGCTCCAGTACTGCGCAAGCCACAACGAGATGGTGCTCGGTAAGCGCAAGTTCGTGAAGACGGCGGACAGGCTGCCCGGCTTCTGGAAGGAGGTGTGTCGGAATATGCTGGAGGTCGTGAACGAAGACCCGAACCTCTACCGTTGCATCGAATGCGGATATACCGAGGAATGCTGCGCGGCTTGCGAGCCCTTTTGCAATAGTTGCGGGAGGGTGTTCTCGTCGACTGATATCATGGCCGACTCGGATGTGGACTCGGACTCTTCTCTGGAAGGCACTATCAGAGCAGGCGTTGGCAGCAGCAACGGCAGTCAGGCTCGAAGCGCTGATCAGCAGACAACACAAACGCGTGATGGTATTGGCCGAACACAGGAGACGGCACGCCCTTCGGCCTCGGCGATTACTCATGACGAGCTGACAAGACGGCATTCCGTGGGAGTTTTTACATCGCGGAGCCAACCTTCGTTGGAAGGTTCTCACCGGAAGAGGAAGCTTCCCGATACAGCCCCGGACAACAGAGATGGTGGTTGGTCGATGAGCCCAACAAACAAGAGAAAGCAGACATGACCACTCGAAACACCATGATGATGTGGACCGGCGAACCTCTGGTTCATAGTTGCTATTTCCTTGCCCCCGATATTGCAAAACTTACCCTGCCACAGCGGGCTGCAAACGAACTATACCTCCTCACATCGGTCGGTATAGCGTAACACATAATCATTCACGTACCAGATTGCTGCCTAGCGTCAGACGTCGGACCCCCTACTGCGTGCACGGTCCTACCTAGCTTAAACAACATTTAGTTTGTTTACATTTCCACGCCAGCCATGTCGATGTCGAAAGCATTGGTAGAAAAACATGCTGTCCAGTTCAGAGCCTCACTTAACGCGTCCAGCTCCAAAGAACGTCCATGTGCCATCGGCCTTGGAGCGAGGCTTGCAAAATTAAGTCATGCCTGGGACGGTCAATGTCTACATGCCAGACGATGACATCCTGAATAGTCACGTCTTGGATCGCTTCTCCAAGAGCTCATGGACGGACCTCGTCATCCTTTCCGGTGGTGTCGAATTCAATGTTCACAAAAACATACTCTGCTGGCAGTGTGACTTCTTTCAAATTGCCCTAGACCCGAGGAAAGTGTTCAAGGTGAGCCAGACTTCAAGTCCATCACCTCTACTGCCCAGAGAGTTCCTCTGACTTTGAAAGCGGCTCAGGAATCGACCACCAGCATAATTCACATGGACGACGAACCCGCCCAACTCATCGAAAGCTTCCTCCAATTCTTCTACACCGGCAATTACAAACCGCACTTCACGCTCTCCTCCTGCTCCTCTCTGGACGATTCGGTCTCCAAACTCATCAATTTGAACATCGCCATGTACCAACTCGCCGATAAATACACCGTTGGGGCCCTCCAACCCGTCGCCGCCCGTCACTTCGCCGCCGCCCTCCACCAGCTCGACCTCTACACCACGTCCCGCTTCGACGCCCACGCCATCGATCTCCTCCACGCCGTCTACACTTCCACCCTGCGCAGCCGCGGCCCCCACCTCCGCGAGCATGTCACCGCCGCAGTCTTCCAGACCAACCCGCTCCGCCGCCGCCTCGTGCAGAGCAGAGCCTTCGTCGCCCTCGCCGACGCCCATCCCGAGATCTGGAAGGACTTCCTCACCGGCGTGCTGGGGCTCGTCCACATCAGCACCGATGCCGATGTTGTCGGGGACGTCAGCTGCTACGACGACGACGACTACGAGGGGGAGGGCACCGCCATCCCGCCCTGGAGCCCGCGCGGCCCCTTCGCGGCGCCGTTCGCCCTTGTCGACGTGGACAGGCTGCGGCGCACGTGCGAGGACGTGCCCGAGGACCGCCGCGCGTGGATGCGGGCGGTGCTGATGCTAGTGAGGAGCGAGAGAGAGGAGGATTGCCTCGGGCACCGATTGTACGAGGCGGTGCTGACGTGGCGGATGAACGGGCCCCGGCGATCGGCGAGACCGGCCGCGTACTGGAAGAGGTGGGTCCGCGCGCTGATGGGGGTGCAGTGCGATCCGAAGGCGTATCGGTGCGAAGGGTGCGGGGGCGTGTTCGAGTGGGCGTTGCCGACGAAGGCGACGAGGGCGGAGAGGTGGCCGTGTAGGGTCTGTCGGAGGGTGAAGAAGACGATTGATGAGTGGGAAGACTGTTTGGTGGATGGGTATGGGGATGGTGAAGATATGGCATTGGATTATTAGGGTGATTAGGGTGACTGGGTATAGTGGGAGTACATAGTTTAAGGCTTCGATACCACCGAGAACGACAAATCTCTCAAGGATCCTATCACGTTCCTGACACAGATGAATGCTAATGGGTTTTGGTTTTACTCACAGATAGCAGCCTCCGCCTATATAGGCTCGTTCAAATATGCTTAAGAGATTCCGTAATGATGAGGGAGAAAGATAGTTGACAGTATACTAGAAGCGTCGATTTTGGGGAGCATTCAGTTGAATATAAGGCCATGAGCTCCCTATAAGCAAGACCGACTTGACGGCACGCTAAGCTGGCCCTTCAAGCACAATGGTGCACCAATCACCTCACCTCCTCCACCCCGATCCGACAGATCCGGACAAGACATCCAAAAACAATGTGGCTACCCGAATAAATACACTGTCTTGTCCGCACCCCACATCCTTGAGTAGCTGCTCAAACGGCAGACCTGGAAGGGAACAGTCTTCGCAAGACTTCTCTGCGATGGCAAGAGGAAAGGAGAAGACAGCTTGTCAGAGGGCGGCGCGATGGACAACAGGCCCAGTCAACAGAGAGAGCTTCGCTTCTCGGGGCCGGGTGGGGGGGGGGGGGGGGGGGGGGGGGGGGGGGGGGGGGGGGGGGGGGGGGGGGGGGGGGGGGGGGGGGGG